>JARFXV010000108.1:435000-619705 GCA_031761425.1 Cosmopolites sordidus | reverse complement strand
TATAAGAAAAATATCAGCAGAAAATGGACATGGAAAAGTCCATCTGGGCTCACAAGCGAAATTGACTACATCATGACCAACGATAAAACAATATTTACCAATTGTACTGTCCTTAACAATTTTAATGTTGGAAGTGACCACCGAATTGTACGAGCAAGGGTTCGGATTGACTGTCGAAAAGAGCGCGAAAAAATGGTAAGATCAAAGAAGGGCAAGGTGGATTCTGGAAAACTGCTGGAGAGAGGAAGCGATTTTGAGATTGCTTTGTCAAACCGGTTTGCTGCGTTACAAGATCCAGAGGAGGTGGAAATATCAGTTCAATATGAAGAAATCGCCAACAATGTACTTCAAACGGCTGTTTCAATAGCACCAGAGGAAAAATGTCTCAAACAAACAAAAATCTCGAGTGAGACCATTGATTTAATGAAGAAACGGCGAGCAATGAGAAATGCAGGTAGTCCTTTTGGCAGGGTCGAGTACACTGAGCTCTGCAAAACTATAAGAAAACGTATCAGAGAGGACACGCGCCGATTCAATATGCAGCTAGTGCAAAAAACCCTGGAAGAAAACAAAGGAATTAACAAAGCTAAACAGAAGCTGAGAAACAAAAGAACGCAAATATATGCTTTAAAGCGTGAGGATGGCACAGTGTGCAGGACGCGTACCCAAATGTTAGAGATTGTCAGAAGGTTTTATTCCCAGTTATATGAAGATCAGAGCCAGTCAGGGACAGCAATACCCACGGAAGAACAATATATAATACCAGATATCCTAGTGGAGGAAGTAACAAATGCTATAGAATTGATGAAGAACGGCAAGGCTCCAGGAAAGGATAGTGTAACTGTCGAAATGCTAAAAGCTGGTGGTCGGACGTTACATAAAACACTGGCAAAATTATACTCAAAATGCCTCAAAGAACAAAAAGTACCTGACTTATGGAAAAATGCAGAAGTGATCCTTTTACATAAAAAAGGAGCACAGGAAGATTTAAAGAACTACCGTCCAATAAGCCTCCTATCAGTGATGTACAAAGTTTTCACTAAGATAATTTCTAAAAGAATATTAAAAAAACTGAATGACGCACAACCAAGAGAACAAGCAGGATTCAGAAGTGGATTCAGTACAATGGATCACATCCAGTTTGTACAGCAGGTCATAGAAAGGCACAACGAATACACCATGCCACTGTGCTTGGCTTTTATCGACTACGAAAAAGCATTTGATTCCATCTCAAAGCATGCGATAATGGATACACTGCTTAGCTAAGGTGTAGAGAGAGCCTATGTAAACCTATTTGAATCGATATATGATGGAGCTACAGCCACAATTCACCTTGATGATCTTGAAGTGGGAATTAATATAGAACGAGGTGTACGGCAGGGTGACGCAATATCGCCTATTCTTTTCTCGGCTGGCCTTGAAGAGGTATTCCGTAGACTGGATTGGGAGCAGGATGGGGTAAAGATCAATGGTGCAAACTTAAACCATCTTAGATTTGCAGATGATATTATTCTCATTTCACAAGACCCAGAGGAGCTGCAAAGACGCATACAAGAACTGCAAAGGGCTGGCAAATCATTTGGCTTGAAAATAAACCTGAAAAAGAGTCAAGTTATGTTCAATAACTTCGCTCAGGACAGAAGAATTTCAGTTTTAGGAAGGGATTTAGAGATTGTGGACAGCTTTGTATATCTTGGGCAGAGGATTTCCATGGAGGGGAATACCGCCCGGGAGGTGGAACGGCGTGTTAAGTGTGGCTGGCAGGCATTTGGTAGGCTCAACATAGTGTTTAAGAGCAGACTCCCACTTTGCCTGAAAAGAAAAGTATTCGATCAGTGCGTTCTACCCGTTATGACATACGGAAGTGAAACCTGGACACTCACACCGTAATCAATTCAAAAACTTCGGGTGGCACAGAGGGGAATGGAAAGATGTATGCTTGGCATTACAAGACGAGACAGAAAGTCCTGCGCATGGATCAGGGAACAAACAAAAGTCTGTGACATCATTGGAAGAGTAAAACAGTTGAAATGGAGATGGGCAGGCCATATAGCGAGGCGATGGGACGACAGATGGACCAAGGCAATCCTGGAGTGGATACCGCTTGATCGCAAACGTCCGCGAAGAAGACCGAAAGCACGATGGACTGATGACATCGTTAAGTATATTGGATCCGAGTGGCAGAGGAAAGCCCAGGACCGTGAAGGTTGGAAGCATGCTGAAGAGGCCTTCATCCTGCAGTGGATCGATACGGGCTGATGATGATGATGATGATGATGAATATATATATATATATATATATATATATATATATATATATATATATATATATATATATATATATATATATATATCTTGGCCAGAGGGTTTCAATAGAGGGGGATACCGTCCGGGAGCTGGAACAGGGCATTAAATGTGGCCGACAGGCCTCTGGCAGGCCTGTATATTCAGCAGGCAATATTCAATTCAAATATTTCGAGTAGCACAGAGGGAAATGGAGAGATGTATGCTTGGCATTACAAGACGAGACAGAAAGCCCAGCACATAGATCCGGAACAACCGAAAGTATGTGACATCATTGAAAGAGTAAAGGAATTAAAATGGATATAGGCTGGAAATATCGCAAAATAAATTTGACACTAGGTAGATCAAAACAATCCTGGAATAGATACCATTTGATCATACACTTCCACAAAAGAGACTGAAAATACGATGGACTACTAACACATCAAATATATTGACTCAAATGGCAAGTAAGGCTCAGGAACTAACGAGTTGGAAACATGCCTAAAAGCCCTCAGCATTCTGCAGTGGATGGACAATGGCCGAATAATGATGAGAATGAATAGCATTATGATGTATACAAGATTTACAAAATGAAACCAATAAAAATATTTTAATAAATATAATTTTGATGCAGATTAAAAAATATTGATTTTTTGTCTTACCGCCATTTTTAACACCCATAAAATATATTATCGTCTAATCAATAAACAAATAAATAACTTATTGAAAAGTGCGTGTATAAATTCGTAACATCGAAAAAGAAAAAAGAATATTCCATCTTCGTAGCGATGCGTGCTGATAATAAAATAGAAAAGGTGAATAAATAAACGCCAGAGGGCGTACCGCCTGTTCAACGGCACGAATGAACGAAAGCTAATAATTATTAACGGTTCTCGCTGTAGAAACGAGTGCTCCGAAGACTCCCCAGGGGAGACTACGTGGAGGGATCGAGGTTGAAATTCCACCCGCGTTCGACGGCCTCCTCACTTATTAGTTGGAAAGTTTTTCTCTTTGACGCCCTATTGGTTTTTCTAGTTACCGATTTGTTCATTCCAATACGTTCGCCATGTTATTGGCGGAAATTGTTGACTTTAAAAATTATTGATTTCAAAAAAATAAAAATCAATATACAGGCCTAGAGCGAAAGGTCAAATATTTTTCCGGTACATGGCCGTGCGATTACAGAGGCTAATGCATTTTTGAAAAGTAACTACCTTTCTACATGCATTTCAAACCAATATGCAATTTATTTTTTTTACGGTTTTCCAAAATATTTTTTTTTCGTATTTCATGAACATAAACATCCATGCCGAAGAAAAGTTGGAAAAGGATTATAGGGACTCTGCTCCTTTACATTTTTTTGTTTAAGTAGTTTACTGAGTTTCGATGTGGCCCTTCTAGGGACCAAGGGTGGGGTAACTGGGGCTAGTTCCAAGAGAAGCTTCATTCCAAAATCCAAATACCGAAGACAGACATACCAGAAGAACTGGAAACCGAAGTTAAGATACTTGAAAAGGCCATAGTCAAGGCAGTGGAAGACTGCACGACAGTGAAGACAGAAAGGCCAAATAAGCATCCCTATGGACCTAGCTCAGTCTATAGGTATCAGTCTATGAGGATGATCAGAAAGCGTAGGGCGCTTAAAAGAAGATATCGGGCCAATAGGACGGACGATCAACCAACTCCCTCAAAAGTGAGCTAAATAACTTAGTGGACAAACAGTGGAACGACCAGGAAGAATTGAATTCCGAAGACGGTACACTATGGTGAGTTTATAGGACACTTAAGAAATATCACGAGCCGAAAGTGATACATGGAATGAAAGTGATACATGGATATATGGAAACTGTGGGTGATACAAAAAAACTGATACCAGATACCGTTTCAGCACCCAAACATATATAAAATTTAGATGTATTGGTTTAAAAAGTTTTTACAAACATTTTTTTTTTGCTGGCCTGTGTTATTAACCGCCCATATATATATATATATATATATATATATATATATATATATATATATATATATATATATATATATATATATATGTCGCGGTCCTGAGCTCTCCTCTGCCATTCGGGTCCAATATACTTAATAATGTCATCAGTCCATCGTGTTTTCGGTCTTCTCCGTAGACGTTTGCGATCAAGCGGTATCCAGTCCAGGACCACCCTAATCCATCTTTCGTCCCATCGCTTCGCTACATGGCCTGCCCACTTCCATTTCAATTGCTTTATTCTTCCAATGATGTCACTCACTTTTGTTTGGCCTCTGATCCATGTGCAGGTCTTTCTATCCAGTCTAGTAATGCCAAGCATACATCTTTCCATTCCCCTCTGTGCTACTCGAAATTTTTGAACTGACCTGTGATGTGAGTGTCTAGGTCTCACTTCCGTATGTCATAATGGGCAGGACACACGGATCAAAGACTTTTCTTTTCAGGCAAAGTGCTAGTTTGCTCTTAAACACTATTTTGGGCCTGCCAAAGGCCTGTCGGCCACATTTAATGCCCTGTTCCAGCTCCCGGACCGTATCCCCTTCTATTGAAACGCTCTGGCCAAGATATATATATATATATATATATATATATATATATATATATATATATATATATATATATATATATATATATATATATATATATATGTATATATATATATATATATATATATATATATATATATATATATATATATATATATATATATATATATATATATATATATATATATCATCAATCATATATATCAGCAAAAAAAAAATGTTTGTAAAAACTTTTTAAACCAATACATCTAAATTTTATATATGTTTGGGTGCTGAAACGGTATCTGGTATCAGTTTTTTTGTATCACCCACAGTTTCCTTGTATCCATGTATCACTTTCATTTCATGTATCACTTTCGGCTCGTGATTTTTCTTAAGTGTCCTATAAACTCACCATAGTGTACCGTCTTCGGAATTCAATTCTTCCTGGTCGTTCCACTGTTTGTCCACTAAGTTATTTAGCTCACTTTTGAGGGAGTTGGTTGATCGTCCGTCCTATTGGCCCGATATCTTCTTTTAAGCGCCCTACGCTTTCTGATCATCCTCATAGACTGATACCTATAGACTGAGCTAGGTCCATAGGGATGCTTATTTGGCCTTTCTGTCTTCACTGTCGTGCAGTCTTCCACTGCCTTGACTATGGCCTTTTCAAGTATCTTAACTTCGGTTTCCAGTTCTTCTGGTATGTCTGTCTTCGGTATTTGGATTTTGGAATGAAGCTTCTCTTGGGACTAGCCCCAGTTACCCCACCCTTGGTCCCTAGAAGGGCCACATCGAAACTCAGTAAACTACTTAAACAAAAAAATGTAAAGGAGCAGAGTCCCTATAATCCTTTTCCAACTTTTCTTCGGCATGGATGTTTATGTTCATGAAATACGAAAAAAAAATATTTTGGAAAACCGTAAAAAAAATAAATTGCATATTGGTTTGAAATGCATGTAGAAAGGTAGTTACTTTTCAAAAATGTATTAGCCTCTGTAATCGCACCGCTATGTACCGGAAAAATATTTGACCTTTCGCTCTAGGCCTGTATATTGATTTTTATTTTTTTGAAATCAATAATTTTTAAAGTCAACAATTTCCGCCAATAACATGGCGAACGTATTGGAATGAGCAAATCGGTAACTAGAAAAACCAATAGGGCGTCAAAGAGAAAAACTTTCCAACTAATAAGTGAGGAGGCCGTCGAACGCGGGTGGAATTTCAACCTCGATCCCTCCACGTAGTCTTCCCTGGGGAGTCTTCGGAGCACTCGTTCCTACAGCGAGAACCGTTAATAATTATTAGCTTTCGTTCATTCGTGCCGTTGAACAGGCGGTACGCCCTCTGGCGTTTATTTATTCACCTTTTCTATTTTATTATCAGCACGCATCGCTACGAAGATGGAATATTCTTTTTTCTTTTTCGATGTTACGAATTTATACACGCACTTTTCAATAAGTTATTTATTTGTTTATTGATTAGACGATAATATATTTTATGGGTGCATCAAAATTATATTTATTAAAATATTTTTATTGGTTTCATTTTGTAAATCTTGTATACATCATAATGCTATTCATTCTCATCATTATTCAGCCATTGTCCATCCACTGCAGAATGCTGAGGGCTTTTAGGCATGTTTCCAACTCGTTAGCAGTCCATCGTATTTTCAGTCTCTTCTGTGGAAGTGTATGATCAAATGGTATCTATTCCAGGATTGTTTTGATCTACCTAGTGTCAAATTTATTTTGCGATATTTCCAGCCTATATCCATTTTAATTCCTTTACTCTTTCAATGATGTCACATACTTTCGGTTGTTCCGGATCTATGTGCAGGGCTTTCTGTCTCGTCTTGTAATGCCAAGCATACATCTCTCCATTTCCCTCTGTGCTACTCGAAATTTTTTAATTGATTGCGATGTGAGTATCCAGGTTTCACTTCCATATGTGATGACGGACAGGACGCACAGATCTAAGATTTTTTTTCAGGCAAAGAGAGAGTTTGCTCCTAAACAGTATGTTGAGCCTACCAAATGCCTGTCAGCTACATTTAACACGCCATCCCACTTCCTGGACTGTATCCCCCTCTATTAAAATCCTCTGCCGAAGATATATAAAGATATATAAAAAACACAATTTCCAAATCCTTTTCTAAAATTGAAATTATTTTCTCCTTTGCAAATTTATTGACACACATAACATGACTCTTTTTCAGGTTTATTTTTAAGCCTAATGGTTCGCCAGCCCTTTTCATCTCTTGTATGCGCCTTTGCAACTCCTCTGGATCTTGTTAAAGGAGAATCATATCATCTGCGAATCTAATATGGCTCAAATATGCCTCAAATATGCCCCATTAATCCCAATCTAGATTACGGAATACTTCTTCAAGTCAGGCTTAGAAAAGAACAGGCCAAATTGCGTCACCCTGCCGTACACCTCGCTCTACATTAATTCTAGCCTCAAGATCATCAAGATGAACTATCGCTGTAGCTTCATCATATATCGATCCTAATAGATTTACATGTACTTTGTTTACCCTCTGGCTAAGCAGCTTTTTCGTAGTCGATAAAAGCCAAACACTGTGGCATGGTGTTAAATTGATTTTTTTGAATGACAACAGTACTTGAATTTAGAACCGTTGGAAAGAACTTTTTTTCTGAATTTAAAGAGGTATGTTGTATGATTTTTTTTCAAAATAGATTTAAAAAATGGCTAAAAGGTGTTTCGGTCTGTTTTAGGGTAAATATATATTTAATTTAGTAGGCTATGAAACTATGAATAACAGATGACATATTACACTTACAACTGTCAACAACGTCAATTTGTGAATTTCAAATTTCTTTCAATTTTTATACGGAATTAATATGTATTTATCTGAAAGAGAGATAATTGAAATACTATCGATTGTTGGATACGGTGACGTAGAAAACAACACGCACTTATGCTGAAGTTTGCCGAGTATTTAATGAAGTACATGCGAATAAAAATATCACTAAGTCAACAGTTTCAAAAACGATGAAAAGATTATACAGGCAGCATTAAAAGTCGTACAACATTAGAAAGACAAAAAACTAATGACAAAAATTCGTTGAATGTTTTAATTCATGTTGTAGACAATGGTAAGGTTTCCATGCAACAATTATTTTGAAATCATAACATGTGTAGATGCTCAGTCCTAAAAATAATAAAAAAGATATTTTTATCTTTACAAAATACAATTATTACAAGAATTAAGTGAAGATGATTTCTGAGTTTGGGTTTTGCGAAGTTATGATGGAAAAAATCATTACCAATCCATTTGTACCAACATTCTCCAACATTCAGTTTAAATGGTCATGTTAACAGGCACAACTGTAGATACTAGGGCTGACATTAATCCGTACTTGATGGTGCAGGTTCATACACAAAATCCTCAAAAGTTAAATGTTTGGATGGCATTTAGTGGCAAGAATACTATAGGACCTTTTTTCATTGGTGGCAACTTGACAGCAGATAAGTATTTAGATATACTGGAAGAAAATATCATCCTTCAACTTTTCCGTATGTTTCCAAATTTAATTAACTAAAACAAGGAAATATGGTTACAGCAAGATGGTGCACCAGCACACTATGATCGGGCGACTAGAAGCTATCGAATGGTCGGCAGAGTTATGAGACTTGACACCACCCAAAACGACTAAAATCGCCCAAAGAGACGACAAAGTCATTTTTCAACAGACAATGCTCGGCCCCATGTTACAAAATGTGAAAAAACTCTTTGAAAAACGTTAAATCGTATGTCATACTCCACCCGCCGTATTCACCGGACTTAGCCCCTTCGGAATACCGCTTATTTCGATCGATGCAGCACAGACTTTTAGAACAACCCTTATTTTCTGACGAGGAAGTGAAAATTTGGCTTGATGAATCGTCTTCAAAAAACCATACGTTCTTTTGGTGAGGAATTCATTCTTTGATAGAAAGATGGGAAAAAGTAATAGCTAACGATATCCAATACTTTGATTATGAAGGCAATTTATTTTGAAGCTGATTAAAACTGAAACGCCTATAAAAATTATAATTTTAAGTAAATAAGTAGTAAGTAAGTAAATAAGTGTAAAGTATATTAATTATAAATAAATTAACATATAATATTTATAAATAATATTTAACAAAAATGGTAAAACAATTTTTAAAAAGCACACCATGCATCAGTCAAAATAAAAATGGCAACGTTACATTGACTAATTAAGATGATCCTCACGACAAAGAATGTTGGCGACGAAAATTATTTCAGCGTGTGTCTTTACGTTATTCCATTCAAAACCAAAATTATTTTTTGTACGCGAATATCACGATATGTTTCTTATTTACGGAGAAGCTGTTGCCAACCAGTTTAGAAATATACCAGAACTTTTCCAACGTATTCGGGAAAATATGTTAAAATGGTACCAGGCTCGCATTGACTAAAATGTTGGACATTTTAAACATTCAATTTAATAAAACAATGAATCTTAAATCTAACCTAAATCTTAATTAATCAAAATGTTTCTTAATGTGACGTGAATCATTTAAAACGTGCTATAATGTGAAAAATTAATGCTAGTAATTTCAACTTTGATAATAAACGACAGTATTGTATAAGTTTTCGTTTTTTTTTCTTGTAAAAAAAACAGATTTAATCTCAAACGTATGGAATAAATGGCTGTAAAAATATTTAATTATATTTTCAAATAAAGAAGAGGACGATGAAACAAAAAAATAAATTGCCAATCACAATTGGCAACGTCGTCAATTGTCATCGAAAATGATGTAAAATAAAATAAACTTCTTGCCTGTCGTGGAAATGGTTGCATTTCGGATACATTTTGAAAGGAACCATTTTGTACACAATAATGTAAAGAATTGGGGTGTTGAAAAAATATGTCATAAATCGAAAGATCATATATAAGTTTTACAACCAAACTACTTTTGTTTTATTTTTTCCCTTGTGATTAAAAAGTTATTTCAAATTGAAAATACATTTTTAAATCCGACCGCTGACGCGCCGACAGTTCTCGAAAAAACCCGAGCGCTTGTTACGTCACAATGTTTATTTCCTCTCAACATTACATACAGCTCCTACGAGTGTTTGAGTTTTTTCTTATTCTTATTATTACCATCATTGTACTGGTAAATTTATTGAAAATGTCAAATCTAATTATCGTACCTTTTCTTACCATTTTGGGCGAATACTACAAAAACTACTCTCGAAAAAACGTTTTTAAATGTCCCACAAGATGTTAAACGTCGAAATTAATGGTTTCAAGCAGCACGGCGACTTAATCCTAAAACAGTATCAAATTTTTATAACCGTCTGTCATCAGATACATAAAAATGATCAGATTTATAACATTATATCAATTTTTTTATGTTTGAGTATTTATTACCTGCTGAAGGTACACAATTGTGACTTTGAGCGTCTTGAACTTTTCTTAGTTTTTGATTAATAATTAAGATAACTGTATAAGCTTCACTCAGAACTTTATGTTCTGGCCATACACGTCCTTTCATCTTGCAAATACAATTTTTGCTGTTAAATTGAACATAACCTATAGTCTTGTCATCGCAACTTTCGCGTAACACCCTACAAATAATTTAATTATATTTAATAGACATATTTTGTTTCTTATTTATATTTACAACTTCAGTTGAATTGAACCGAATGTCATTTTTGGCAAAATCTATGACCAAAAAAATATCCTCACCAGGCATATTATGAGAATTGGTCTTTATGGACTCTTTGTCAGGCACATTACTGAATTAAATTGGTAACTTACAAATTTTTTTTGCACTAAACTTCAATAATTGTGACAGCGTATTCACAGCATATTCACAGCCTTTGACAGTACTCACGTGAAAATAGTTTAACATAATGACGTCACAAAGAAGGTAGCCAATTGTGGTGCTTTCGTAGTCACATGCTTTTGTTTTAAATTTTATAAATTTTAATTTATAATTCATTGCAAACACGTTTTTCGCATCGATTATCAATATTATTTATGATAAAGTTTTAAAATAAAGTAACAAAATCGAGAATTATTTTTTATTCAAAAACCCAATATTGGTTAAATTCATGAAAGTTTTTTCCCTTACACCCGGAATATAGAATTCGAGGTAGAGAGAAATGTAGACATTCTAAAGTGAACTATTGCTGGGTCAGCTATTTCTGTCTTGTCGTTTCTGTCTGTTTATGTGTTAGTATTTTGATTGATCGCCATTGTACTTCGCCCGATAATATATTCGCTGAGCAAATATTTGTCGATTTGTTCTGACCCTTTTAACGACATTCTCCGAGACGAAACACCCACACATCACTGACATGATTGTTTTTAAATTTTGAAATTACTTTTATTCTGATGTATAACAGGGAACAATTTTTAAATTTTAATACAACTGACAGAAATCGTGCTGTAAAAGTTATAAGGCAGTTCTAATTTTGTTTCAGAAAAATAAGAATTATAACGGGTGTGGCAAGTGTCACGGTACCATGTTAATTATTTATAACTTTTAAAAGAAAAAAAAACAGATTTTTATCCCTATAATATGTTTATTTCGTCATTATATTTCGATTGATTGCGCGGTTGGCTCTTGATGAAACATAATAACAATGATAATGATTAAAACACTTGGTATTTGTTTTACAATATATTCGAGATATTCTCTGACGTTTCGGCCTCGCAACCATTCTCAAAGAGAGTTATGTGTAAACTAAATTAAAGTTTGAAACTCCTGTCTAATGGGGGGTCAGTTTTTCCTTGAATTTATAACAATTCCTTATAACACTCTCCTTAAATTTATAACAATTTTAATAATTGGGGTATTTTCGAAGTCTAGTTGGATGTTTGTTAGGTTTTTACCGTCGTATGTGGCTTATTTAATTTAGGAAATTTCCAAGTAATTTAACAGCCTGCTTTTATTGCAGTTATTATGTAATATTGAGTATATATATATATATATATATATATATATATATATATATATATATATATATATATATATATATATATATATATCGGACATTCTATTGACACTATCAGATACACGAAGCGAGGAACTATCAAACATTTTCACAGCCCTTAGACAGAATGGATATTCAGAAAATTGTATCAGGAAGGCCATTCACCATCAGGAAACCCAAACACGAAGAACAACAGAGGATCATGAACCAAATGCACTAAAGGTCTTGCTACCATACGTAAAAAAAATCACTGATAGGATAGGCAGACTGCTAAGGAAACATAAGATCAGAACAGTCTACAAGCCGCACAAAACTGTTGCAAACATCCTAAAAAAGTTAGACTGGAAAATCATGGGGTATATAGCATATCTTGTTCCAACTGCAACATAACATACATAGGACAAACAAACAGACGAATCACGGTCAGAATATAAATATATAAAAACAATGTAAAAAACAAACGTACCACTTCTACTCTGTTCCATCACCATCTACAAATAGGACATAAAATCAATTTTGAAGGAGAAGAAATAGCGAATATTGAAAACTACAAGGCCCGAACAATCAGAGAAGCCCTTGAAATAGAAGAAAGGGGTGAGCTAAATACGCGAAACGACGCTCGCAACATTTCAAAAGTATGGGTATCCCTTCTGAAAAAATAAGAAACGCGGCAACGTGGGGGCGAGGAAGAAAAATCAATTGACGGACGTCCGACAGCGTTGCCGAACGCCGCGAATGACCCCGAATTACCCCGATACCTCGTTTCTATGCGTTCTTCTATCCTCAATCTCTGTCCGGTCCATTTGTGCCTTTCCCAGATCACCTCTGACTTGTGCGATCCATGGTACTGTTGACTTGACTCCTTGTATGTACATAAGAATTCTGTTGGTGAGTCTTGTCGGTGGAAGTCTATTGATATGTCCATAGAATTTCAACCTTCTTTTTCTTATGTCCGCCGCTACGTTGGACATTCTCGCTGTCGTCTTTCTGGAATGTAGTCTGTATCTTTCCTCTGTTGATTTTAGGCTGAGAATTTTCCTCATAATTTTGTGTTCTTCTTTTAGTATGTTTTCTTTGCCGCTTTTTATGTGGAATGTAAATGTCTCGCTTGCGTATAGTACCTCTGGTTTGATTATTGTGTTGTACTGTCTTATTTTTGCGTGTGTGGATATACATTTCTTATTGTAGACATTGTGTCTTGCAGTATGCCCTTTTCATCTTCTGTAATCGAGTCTTCTGTGCTATCTTCTCTCCTCCTGTGGTTTTGAGGATCTCGCCCAGGTATTTGAAGTGAGTGACCCCATTTATCTTGTCTTATTTGATATTCAAATTTTGGACATCTAACGCTAGTTTCGCAATGATACCATCTTCAGGGGATGTTCTATTATTCTTTAGTTTGCATATGTGCCTGTGGATTTCTTCCTGTGTTGGTGGTGGTGATTCTGAATGGGTATAGATACAATTTTCCTTGGGGAATCTTGTGTCGCATTCGGGGCATTTAAGGAGATCAGAGAAATAGTGTGCCAGCTCCTGACAATTCTCCTGATTGGTTAGCGCTAATCTCCCTTTTCGTTTTCTGAAGCAAAAATTTTGTGGTGTGTATCCACGGATTTCTCTTGCGAAAGTCCTATAAAAGTCTCTTATGTTATAGTTGCGGAAATTCGCCTTTGTAGAGTCTAGTTGTTCCTCCTTAGTACTTCATCTTAGTTTGCCTGATAACGTTTGCGGTCTATTTTCCAGTCACGTCAAAAAGCTGTTGACATACTGAGGATTTTTTAGTATTGTACTTCTGACATGCTCGTTTGCGTCGCTGCAATGCACTTTCGCATTCGGAGTCCCACCAAAGGTGTTTTATGTTCTTTTTCAATGAGATCACTTCTTGTGCTTTTTGTGTAATTTTTCCCATGTATCTGCCTGGTCCTTTTCCCATTCCTCTGTTATGTTGGATTCTTTGATCTTTTTGGTGTCGAATTTCTGAAGATATGCTTTCTTCTGATGAATTCTCCTTATGGTGAACTGGTGGTGTTCTGAGTCAATGTTCGCGTCCCTGCGGAATTGGACATCTTGAATCTCTCTTTGTTGTGAGTATGAAAGTGGTTTATCTGGAATTCATTAATCTGTTGTATAGGCGATCTCCATGTCTTATTTTTTCATGGAGATTTTATTCGGGATGTTGACATGATCTTCAGGTTATTCTGTTGGCATAGTTCGATTTGTCTTGTGCCGTTCTGGTTGGTAAATTTGTGACCGGGGAATTTGCCTACGGTTTTCTGATGGATTTTTTCTCTACCGATTTGTGCGTTAAAGTCGTCCAGCAAAATTTTGATCTTATTCTTTGGGGCCTGTGCCATTACCTTCTCTAGTGTTTCCCAGAATTTCTCTGTAGAGTTGGGGTCTATCTTGTTGTCCACGTTTGTGGGGGCATATACGTTGATTATCGTGTATTATTTATTGGCGCACTGTATGCGCATTGTTATTAGTTTATTATTTATAGGCCATGCCATATATTATTTAAAAGCCATGCCCAGAAGCGGAGCGCCCTTGTCGACTCGTTTGTCTGTCCTGCTTTTGAATAAGCGATGGTTCCCGTAGTCCACCGTGTCCTCATCCGTGATGCGTGTCTCTTGTAGGGCAAGCACAAGTATCTTTTCCCTGTCAAGTTCTAAAGTTAGCTTGTGAAGTTTTCTTGGTTGGATCAGCGTGCTGACGATGTTGAAGGTGCCAATGTACGTAGGTGTTTTGTGTGGAAATATTTATTATAATACGTATATATATATATATATATATATATATATATATATATATATATATATATATATATATATATATATATATGATTAAATATCCTTAATTACTAAACCGAAAGTTTGTTAAGTTTACGACTCTGTTATAAAAATGTACTGGAATTGAATTGATATTATCAGAATTTCAATATGTGAAATTTTGTGGCTTATATTTTTTTAGGATGTTTAATTTTTTGACCTGTATTAGGTACTGTTTATGTGTTGTATTCTTTACTGACTCGCGTTCTGTCCTGTCAATGTGTTCAAATTCGAAATAACTTGATTTGTATAACTGGACTACTAAACTATGTATATATATATATATATATATATATATATATATATATATATATATATATATATATATATCGCGTGGGCAATGACTTTCTGAGAGAGATCGATGCCGTGTGATATTTATTTCTTTTGGCCTCGGTCTTAGTCGGTAGCGATTGGGTGGCACTGGCGCTAGCTCCGCCCCCTGAGGTGCTTGCGACGTCTTTGTTTCCAGTCGTACTTTGAATGTCGTGCTGTCTGGGGCTATTGGTCTACGAACACTTTTCCAATTGGTGGCAGGTGTAGAGCGTCATTCCTCTTGTTTAGACTTCCTTGCTTTTCGATGTCTATAGCTTCTCTGATCAGGCGTGTCCGAAAATGGTTTATGTTGGCTATCTCGTTGCATTCATCAAAGTTAATTTTGTGGCCTGTTTCTAGTTGGTGTTGGAATAATGCTGATGTTGTTTGCTTATTCCGTATGCTTGTTTTGTGTTCCTCGATTCTGGCAGATATTGTTCGGTTTGTTTGTCCGATGTAGGTTTTGTTACAGCCTGAGCATGGGATGCGATAAACTCCTTGATTTTCTAGTCTGACCTTGTCTTTCGGGTTTTCAAGGATGTGCCTATTGTTCGGTGAGGTTTGTATGCTGTCCTAATTTTGTGTTTTCTTAAAAGCGTTTCAGTCCGTTGGTCCTTTGATGTATGGCAGTATTACGTTGGATGTCTCTTCGGCTTGTTTTGTCGTTTTTTGTTTTTGGTGTTGTTGTATTGCACGGTTGATTGTTTTTTAGCACCTTTGCAATGATGTAACATACTTTCGTCTGCTCTTTGATCCATGTGCAGGTCTTTCTGTCCCGCTTTATAATGCCAAGCATTTACCTTTCCATTCCCCTCTGTGCCACGCGAAGTCTTTGAATTGATTGTGTTGTGAGTGTCCATGTTTCACTTCCCTATACCAGAACAGGCAGCGCGCACTGATCAAAAACTTTTTTCTTCAGACAAAGTGGGAGTTTGTTCTTAAACACCATGTTGAGCCTGCCAAATGCCTGCCAGCCACACTTAACGCGCCGTTCCACTCCTCGGGTGGTATCACCCTCCATCGAAATCCTTTGCCCAAGATATATGTAGTGGTCCACCACCTCTAAGCCGCTTCATAAAATAAATATTCTTTTGGTTTTAGTAAATTTGTTGAACATAACCTGATTCTTTTTCACGTTTATTTTCAAGCCAAATGGTTCTACCTCCTCCTCCTGTGTTCCTCCTGTGTTCCTTTTTTAGGAAGAATAATGACTTCAGCACTTTTCCATAGGTTGAGTATTTTTTGTTCCCTGAGGCATTTTGAGTACAATTTTGCCAGTGTTTTATGTGAAGTTCAACCGCCAACTTTCAACATATCAACTGTCACACTATCCTTTCCTGGAACCTTTCCATTCTTCATCGCTTCTATAGCATTTGTCACTTCATCCAACAGGATATCTGGCATTTGCTCTTTCGTAGGTTTTGCTCCCTTTAACTGGTGTTGTGTTGTGTTTTGCTTTGTTTATTCCCTTGTTTTTGTCTAGTGTTTTTTGCACTAGCTGCATGTTGAACCGACGCGCTTCTTTTCGAATTCGTTTTCTTATAGTTTTGCATACTCAAAGTTCAATGTACTCTACTCTGCCAAAAAGGCTCCCTGCATTTCTCATTGTACGCCGTTTTTTTATTAAATCAATTGTCTCATTGGAGATTTTTGACTGTTTGGAATTTTTTGGAAACTTTTTTCTGCTGGTGCTATGCAGAAGCCGTTTCAAGCACATTGTCGATTATTTTTTCATACTGCACTGTAATTTACATCTCCTCTGGGTCTTGCAACAAACCAATCTCAAAATCGCTGAAGCAGCTTCTCAGAATCTACTTTGCCTTTCTTCGATCTTACAATTCGTGTACATTCTCTTCGACAGTTTATTCTAACCTTTGCTCGTACCATTCTATGGTCATTTCCAACATTAAAACGGTACAGTTACAAAAAGATAGTACAATTACAAAATATTGTTTTATCGTTTGACATGATGTAGTCAGTTTCACTTGTGAGACCAGTTGGACTTTTCCATGTCCATTTTCTGCAGATTTTTTTATTATAAAACGAGTTCATAATATACAGTCCTTGTCCTTCCGCAAAATCATTCAATCTATCACCTCTATTGTTCCTCTCGCCACTTCCATATGGGCCAGTTGCATTTTCACCTGTTCTTGTTATTCCAATTCTAGTATTAAAGTCGCCCATCCGAATTTTATACCTGAATTTCTCGTTGCCTAGAAGCTGGGCAACATCATCATAAAATATCTCAATTTCCTCATCACCATAGCTTATAGTTGGTGCAAAAGCTTGGACGATTTGAAGCTTAGACTTTTTATTCAGTTGAATGACACATTGCTCGATATAGCTTAAATATTCATTGGCTTACTGAAGCCCCTTTTTTTGTAAACATCAATAAGCTTTGTTCAATTGATGTTGGTGAGTATACTGTTATTTTAAGAAATTATAATCTACCATTGTATTGGGCTGAAGCAAAAGTTCGTCCTGTTTTTGGCACACCGAAATGTTATCTATTTCACACCGGTGAAGTTTATATGACAGATATTGTTTGAGAGAAGGAAATGTGTGTTATTTGGTTTTGTTTTTTACATTTTCTTGAGCATTAAATATGGCAGAAAATAAAGAGCATTTTTGACATATTTTTTTTTGTATTTCTGAAAAGACAAGAATGGAATTCCGAAGAGACAATGAATTCTAAAAATAATTTGTTTCAATTAACCTATCCAGTGTCAAAGCAATATCGTCACTTTGGAATGGTTATCGAGGCCGATGTGTGGTTATCGCATGAGTTAACGAAGAAAAAAATGATAAACCGAAATTCTGCTTATGATTCTTTATTGAAGCGGAATCGAAATTTTATTTAATTATTAGTTATTAATTAATTTTTTTAACAATTATAATTAATTATCTTAAATGTAAGATATCATGGTTTAAGAGCGGAGATGTCTCATAAACCAACGTGAACGTCAGTTTACATCTTAAGAAGGTTATGCTAAGCATTTGGTGGAACATTATTCGCCTTCTTCGGAGTCAACTTAGCCTTCGCGTCACCTACAGATCCAGTCTCTAAAAATTTAGCTACTAATTTGCATATTTTGGAGGAGCATCTCTAATTATTGTCTAAATAATTGTGGTGTGTTCATATATTTTTTTTGGGGTTTTTGCTACGATAACTCAAAAAAAGTTAATAACATGTGTTATGTAAATGAAGAATCACTGGGTAAAAAACAAAACGGATACAAATTTCTCAGTGATTCTTTTTCTGTAATAAATAAGTTTGTATTTATTTTACAAAATTATTGAATTTTTAAATTTTTGTTCGTTAGGCAAATTTATTACAGAAAAAGACTCACAGAGAAATTTGAAATCCGTTTTGTTTCTGTTTTTGCCCCGTGATTCTTTATTTACATAAGAACAGATATTTATGATATTTTTTGAGTTTTAGATCCTGGCGAAAAACTCAAAAAATAGAGCATCTCTAATGTTAAAAACCCAAACTTGACATATATATATATATATATATATATATATATATATATATATATATATATATATATATATATATATATATATATATTTGTTTCTAAATCAATCCGTTGATTCTATGAAGAGTCACGACGTTTCGCCAAAATCTTATTTGGCATTTTCAAGTGTTGTCCACTTCGACTGAAGAGTCCAACTGACGTGCAAGGGTCGTTGTGCTCGCTTTTATAGCCGGCCTTGGACTGCGCAGATTATATTGGGGTAGTTCGGGACTATTTGCGGCGCTCGGCTGTCGGGCGTCCGTTTATTGATTTTTCTACGTCGCGCCACGTTGCCGCGTTTCTTTTTTTTTCAGAAGGGATTTCCATACTTTTGGAATGTTGCGATCGTCGTTTCGCGTATATAGCTCACCCATTTCTTCTATTTCAATAAATAAAATATATATATATATATATATATATATATATATATATATATATATATATATATATATATATATATATATATATATACTCACATAAACTCACACACACACACACGTCCACATATATCCACACCTAAATGTCTGTGATTGTTTCTAGGCAAGAGTGTAAAATTCGACAACGAATTAACCCTCAGTCACGCCAGTTAAAGGCTGGATGCCTTCTGAGAAGTGTTTTACGTTGGTCACTCGCCAGTCGGTAGGCTTCCTGATAGACATATGGGTAGGCACATAACTAAGGGTTTTGATAGCCTGAGGGGGATGCTGGTTTGTCGGTAGCTGATGGCCGTGGTTCGGAACCCATGTTAAGCTGCAGGCCCAGTCGCTAAATAGCCTAAAATTCTGATGCTTCTCTAACCGTAAATTCTTTCCTTTCCTTTATCTATTATCCTAGTTGGGGGAAGTTTAATGTATATTTAACAGTGTATTTTTTATTGAAATAAAATTAGTGATTTAAACTGTATGTATGTGTTAATTATGATTTATATTATTTTTTGTCAAAAAAAAAATGATTACAAAACTAACAAATATCTTTTGGTTACTCGGTATATAATATTTTTCTTCAGTGGGTGTGGAATTTCTTCGCTCCTTCCGATGTGTCCACATGAGTAGTGCTAGTGCATGTTTACAACCACCTGTCATCAAATATATACAAAATATTACTATTTATAACATTATCTATTTTTTTGTTTAAGTATTTATTACTTGGTGACACTGCACAATCGTGACATTGAGTATCTTGAACTTTTCTTAACTTCACATTAATAATCAAGGTAACAGTATAAGCTTTACTCCGAACTTTATGTTCTAGATATATACGTCCTATTACCGTGCAAATACCATTTTTGCGTTTAAAACCTATAGCCTTGTCACCACAACTTTCTCGTGATACCCTACAAATAGTTTAATTATATTTAATAAAAATATTTTGTTTCTTATTTACATTTACATTATTATTATTATTTTAAAAACTTACATCGATGCTTTAGCATCTCGAACTTCAGCTGAATTGAACCGAATGTCATTTTTCAGAAAATCTGTGACCATAAAAATATCCACACCAGGAATATTATCTGAATTAGCCTTTATGGACAAAGGACACATTACTGAACTAAATTAGTAACCAACAATATTTTATTTTGCACTAAACCAATATCTTTGACAGTATATATACGAATAGAAGCCGTTGGCAATACTGACGTAAAAATACTGGTACTCTGACGTAACAAACATAGCAGCTAATCGCGGCGCGTTCGTAGTCACGTGATTTTATTTTTAATTTTGTACATTTTGAGTTTTTAAGTTTTTAAAAAGTTTTTTGCATCGATTATCAATATTATTTTTGATAAAGTTTTAAAATAATGTAAAAAAATCGATAATTATTTTTTATTCAAAAACCCAATTGTTGGATACCGCACTTATGCTGAAGTTTGTCGAATAATTAATTAAGTACATCCAGGCAGCATTAAAAGTCGTCCAAAATTAGTAAGATAATGTCACAAAAACATTATGAGGAAAATTCGTCTGTATAATCATTTTTAAAATATTTCAAGCCATCCCCGTAAATCTGTCTAGACTAGTTCTCTAGTGTACAGAATTTTTGATAAAATATTTTCGAGACATAAGGGTCGGAACAGCTGTAAAAATTGCAATTTATCTCTGCCAAGTATATGTTCGTTTTTACAGCATTATGTGCTAGAAATGAAATATTTATGGATGAATATGGCTGTATAGCTGGATGTTTTCGAGTTTTAATGCGTTAAATATAAAATAACTTAGTTTTTATCCAAGTTAAACTAAACCAGGTATTTATTGATATTGCTTTGTTTATTTTTGATATATTGTGTATTGGAAATGCTCGAATTCTGACCACTTTCGGTTAAATAAGTGTAAGTTTTGCATACATGGTAATGCCGTTTGATGCCCAATTAGCACGAGGGCTAGACAAAATTTTGAAAAAAGTGGACATTTAGTTTGTCTACAAACCATGTAATAAGTTAAAAAAAGTGCTGGGTAATCCAAGGTAAATCCTAGTAGATCAACAACAGAAAAGTCGGGGATTTATAAAATTAGCTGTCAAAATTGTGAGACAGATAACCCACGAGATATAAAAAACATTGGCCGCATTAGATATTGGAGAAATAAAAAATCTTGTGCCCAACATGCAATCAAACATGACCACAATATAGATATTAATAATTTAAGACTGGTTCAAAATGTAAAAAACAATATGTATATATATTACATCTAATATTTTCACTCATTCATTATTTCATTATCACGTATTCATATTTTCATTATTTCAACTGTCCAAACAAATCCCAAGGACAAAGTTAGACTGGAAAATCATGGGGTTTATAATATATCATGTTCCGACCGCAACAGAACATACATAGAACAAACAAACCGATGAACATCGGCCAGGATACAAGAACATAAAAATGACTTAAAAAACAAATAAATCACTTCCACTCTATTCCAGCACCATCTACAAACAGGACATAAAATCAATTTTGAAGGAACCAAAGAAATAGCGAATGTGAAAACTACAAGGGCCGAAGAATCAGAGAAGCCCTTGAAATAGAAGAAATGGGTGAGCTATATACGCGAAACGACGATCGCAACATTCCAAAAGTATGGAAATCCCTTCTGAAAAAAAAAGAAACGCGGCAACGTGGCGCGACGTAGAAAAATCAATAAACGGACGCCCGACAGCCCATATATATATATATATATATATATATATATATATATATATATATATATATATATATATATATATATATATATATCTGTTTCTAAATCAATCCGTTGATTCTATGAAGAGTCACGACGTTTCGCCAAAATCTTATTTGGCATTTTCAAGTGTTGTCCACTTCGACTGAAGAGTCCAACTGACGTGCAAGGGTCGTTGTGCTCGCTTTTATAGCCGGCCTTGGACTGCGCAGATTATATCGGGGTAGTTCGGGACTATTTGCGGCGCTCGGCTGTCGGGCGTCCGTTTATTGATTTTTCTACGTCGCGCCACGTTGCCGCGTTTCTTTTTTTTTCAGAAGGGATTTCCATACTTTTGGAATGTTGCGAGCGTCGTTTCGCGTATATAGCTCACCCATTTCTTCTATTTCAAGGGCTTCTCTGATTCTTCGGCCCTTGTAGTTTTCACATTCGCTATTTCTTTGGTTCCTTCAAAATTGATTTTATGTCCTGTTTGTAGATGGTGCTGGAATAGAGCGGAAGTGATTTATTTGTTTTTTAAGTCGTTTTTATGTTCTTGTATCCTGGCCGATGTTCATCGGTTTGTTTGTTCTATGTATGTTCTGTTGCGGTCGGAACATGATATATTATAAACCCCATGATTTTCCAGTCTAACTTTGTCCTTGGGATTTGTTTGGACAGTTGAAATAATGAAAATATGAATACTTGATAATGAAATAATGAATGAGTGAAAATATTAGATGTAATATATATATACATATTGTTTTTTACATTTTTAACCAGTCTTAAATTATTAATATCTATATTGTGGTCATGTTTGGTTGCATGTTGGGCACAAGATTTTTTATTTCTCCAATATCTAATGTGGCCAATGTTTTTTATATCTCGTGGGTTATCTGTCTCACAATTTTGACAGCTAATTTCATAAATCCTCGACTTTTCTGTTGTTGATCTACTAGGATTTACCATCCTTAGGATTTACCTTGGATTACCCAGCACTTTTTTTAACTTATTACATGGTTTGTAGACAACCTAAATGTCCACTTTTTTCAAAATTTTGTCTAGCCCTCGTGCTAATTGGGCATCAAACGGCATTACCATGTATGCAAAACAAACTTACACTTATTTGACCGAAAGTGGTCAGAATTCGAGCATTTCCAATACACAATATATCAAAAATAAACAAAGCAATATCAATAAATACCTGGTTTAGTTTAACTTGGATAAAAACTAAGTTATTTTATATTTAACGCATTAAAACTCGAAAACATCCAGCTATACAGCCATATTCATCCATAAATATTTCATTTCTAGCACATAATGCTGTAAAAACGAACATATACTTGGCAGAGATAAATTGCAATTTTTACAGCTGTTCCGACCCTTATGTCTCGAAAATATTTTATCAAAAATTCTGTACACTAGAGAACTAGTCTAGACAGATTTACGGGGATGGCTTGAAATATTTTAAAAATGATTATACAGACGAATTTTCCTCATAATGTTTTTGTGACATTATCTTACTAATTTTGGACGACTTTTAATGCTGCCTGGATGTACTTAATTAATTATTCGACAAACTTCAGCATAAGTGCGGTATCCAACAATTGGGTTTTTGAATAAAAAATAATTATCGATTTTTTTACATTATTTCAAAACTTTATCAAAAATAATATTGATAATCGATGCAAAAAACTTTTTAAAAACTTAAAAACTCAAAATGTACAAAATTAAAAAAAAATCACGTGACTACGAACGCGCCGCGATTAGCTGCTATGTTTGTTACGTCAGAGTACCAGTATTTTTACGTCAGTATTGCCAACGGCTTCTATTCGTATATATACTGTCAAAGATATTGGTTTAGTGCAAAATAAAATATTGTTGGTTACTAATTTAGTTCAGTAATGTGTCCTTTGTCCATAAAGGCTAATTCAGATAATATTCCTGGTGTGGATATTTTTATGGTCACAGATTTTCTGAAAAATGACATTCGGTTCAATTCAGCTGAAGTTCGAGATGCTAAAGCATCGATGTAAGTTTTTAAAATAATAATAATAATGTAAATGTAAATAAGAAACAAAATATTTTTATTAAATATAATTAAACTATTTGTAGGGTATCACGAGAAAGTTGCGGTGACAAGGCTATAGGTTTTAAACGCAAAAATGGTATTTGCACGGTAATAGGACGTATATATCTAGAACATAAAGTTCGGAGTAAAGCTTATACTGTTACCTTGATTATTAATGTGAAGTTAAGAAAAGTTCAAGATACTCAATGTCACGATTGTGCAGTGTCACCAAGTAATAAATACTTAAACAAAAAAATAGATAATGTTATAAATAGTAATATTTTGTATATATTTGATGACAGGTGGTTGTAAACATACACTAGCACTACTCATGTGGACACATCGGAAGGAGCGAAGAAATTCCACACCCACTGAAGAAAAATATTATATACCGAGTAACCAAAAGATATTTTCTAGTTTTGTAATAATTTTTTTTTGACAAAAAATAATATAAATCATAATTAACACATACATACAGTTTAAATCACTAATTTTATTTCAATAAAAAAAACACTGTTAAATATACATCAAACTTCCCCCAACTAGGATAATAGATAAAGGAAAGGAAACGATTTACGGTTAGAGAAGCATCAGAATTTTAGGCTATTTAGCGACTGGGCCTGCAGCTTAACATGGGTTCCGAACCACGGCCATCAGCTACCGACAAACCAGCATCCCCCTCAGGCTATCAAAACCCTTAGTTATGTGCCTACCCATATGTCTATCAGGAAGCCTACCGACTGGCGAGTGACCAACGTAAAACACTTCTCAGAAGGCATCCAGCCTTTAACTGGCGTGACTGAGGGTTAATTCGTTGTCGAATTTTACACTCTTGCCTAGAAACAATCACAGACATTTAGGTGTGGATATATGTGGACGTGTGTGTGTGTGTGTGTGTGTGTGTGTGTGTGTGTGTGTGTGAGTTTATGTGAGTATATATATATATATATATATATATATATATATATATATATATATATATATATATATATATATTTATTTATTGCATTCATTGAAGTTTGCAATACTTTTAAAACCACACCGATTCTTCAAACCATCACACTAAACTCTATTAGCAATATTTAATAAAAAAATTCACCCATTCTACATTATTGCTTTGATTAAGGTTTTCGGTATTTTTAAAACGATTGCGATTTTTCACCTTACATGTTTTACAAACCACCACATTAGACTCTTAATTTAATAATATTTGCATATATACATAAATCTGGCTGCCAACTAACTCTAATGCATGACCAGCTAGAGATTTCCCAAATAAGAGAAGGCACCTTTTTGGGTGGAAAACTTTTATAGTCGTGGGACTCTCCTGATAAAGTGTACCAGTAGAAAACCACTCTCAGCCTACCATTAGTCTTCAATGCCTATAGTAAATTTTTCACCTATGTTTAAACATACCCTATGAAATGAATATGTTCAATCAATAGATGAAATGTTCCAAAATCCTGAAAAACCCTAAATATTTTAACTGTTTTGTTTTTATTTGGAATATAAATATACCATTTTCTTTACTTTTTGTTTGGATAGTATGTTTGCTTTTCTACTTTTCTTTTTTTTGCATACTCCTACAGATGTTTGTTTTGGTTCCATGGAAAACTGCTTTGCCAGTCCTTAATTTAACTAGTTGGTGTTCATCCAACTGATCACACAAATTTCTGTACTCTTCGACCGTCTACAAATTATATTATATTTATTGATTGATTTGTACGTTACTTTGTTATCTATCACTTTTGTATATAAAAAAAAATTGTGTGACTATAGTTTCGTAAAACGACTTTACATTCTCAAACACTACTCAGTAGTATAGTAGATAACAAGGTAAAAAATTGTTTTATTCCTTTTTTATATTATCCTGTAAAACTTTCTATAGTTATATAGAAATATAGTATAAGACTAGTATAAGACTTTGCATATACGATTTCCTTCCAAATCAGCAGTCGAATTTTGTTCTTGTCTGTTTTTATTTAATTCTTGAATATTATTATTCGTATCCTACAAAATTGATGATCCTGTAGGGCTTTCTCGTTGTTACTACCCTCGGTTGTGCTTCTACATGTGGATTCTTTGCGAACACACAGGTAAAACTTGTAAAACTTTCTATAGTTATATAGAAATATAGTATAAGACTAGTATAAGACTTTGCATATACGATTTCCTTCCAAATCAGCAGTCGAATTTTGTTCTTGTCTGTTTTTATTTAATTCTTGAATATTATTATTCGTATCCTACAAAATTGATGATCCTGTAGGGCTTTCTCGTTGTTACTACCCTCGGTTGTGCTTCTACATGTGGATTCTTTGCGAACACACAGGTAAAACTTGTAAAACTTTCTATAGTTATATAGAAATATAGTATAAGACTAGTATAAGACTTTGCATATACGATTTCCTTCCAAATCAGCAGTCGAATTTTGTTCTTGTCTGTTTTTATTTAATTCTTGAATATTATTATTCGTATCCTACAAAATTGATGATCCTGTAGGGCTTTCTCGTTGTTACTACCCTCGGTTGTGCTTCTACATGTGAATTCTTTGCGAACACACAGGAATATTCCTTCTTATAAATTTGGCACGTTAATTTGTTATCCCAACATAAATTAAATAATATAAATAAAAGTTATATAAACGAATGTAAAAAACAAAAGGAACTCTAATCTGATTAAATTCTGAACTTACCTTTGCGCCTCCATATCTTATATAAAGATATATGAGTATTTTATCCGGTCGAAAACAGCACCGAAAGCCTAAATAGCAATTAAAAGCAAGTATGTTTTCAAATCGATCGCAAACCAATAAATGCAGTCAAAGACATAGGTTAAACTTATAGAACAATGACTGAGATCGATAAATTGTTTTTTTTACCCGAAACTCCGATTCTTTCCGAATGTCTGTTCAGAAAGAGCGCGAAAGAAAATTTCGGTATAACTAACCGAATTGCCCCGAGCCGAACCGATTGGCCTTCGGTACAATTGTGAGGTCACAATTCTTCCGATTTTTTTCGGGAATTATCGCCGTGTCATCGGTACTAGGTTTAAAAATTTATTTTCAATTTGATATAACTTTTTAATTACAAAGAAAAAAATTAAAACAAAAATAGTTTTGCTATAAAACATATATATATATATATATATATATATATATATATATATATATATATATATATATATATATATATATATATATATATATATATATATATATGATCTTTCCATTAAGCCCAATTGTTAGTATTTTAATTCTTTCTATTTCAGTTTCAGTCTTTCTAGTTCAGTGTAATCAAATACTTCATATATCATCCATTGTTTTATAACCTACTAAATGAAAAAAAATATTCTAAAACACTAATTACTCTAAAACACACCGAAACACACAATTAATAACATAGCTATGCTCTATGCTAACTAACTCATCAATATATATATATATATAAATATATATATATATATATATATATATATATATATATATATATATATATATATATATATATATATATATATCATCATTCAAATATCAAATCAAATCATCATATATCAAAATTCAATAATATAAATTTTTATTTGTTATAAACATTTAATAAATCTGTTTATGCCTTAGTCGATATTAACTAGATATTAAATAATTGTAAACTCTATTTAAGCAAAAAAATAATTTATATTTCATAAAAAATGACGTTTGTAGGTCTTAGAATGATGACTATATGGAGTTAATGAATTTATTATTATGGAGAATGTCTCCATAAATATGAATTTTTTGATGAAAATGGAAAGAATTTTGAAATGGAAAGGACCTTTTTTGTTTGTTTTACTTACAAAAAACTACGATTTTATCAAAAAATGAAGTCAGTTTGTCTTGAGGCACGTGTTATTTTTGTAAAAAATCCCCCGTATTTTGTCATCAAAGGAAGATTTTTTTGGGGCATCGGAAAAAAAAAATTGTAACGACCACCCTATATATATATATATATATATATATATATATATATATATATATATATATATATATATATATATATATATATACATACATATATATATATATATATATATATATACATACATATATATATATATATATATATATATATATATATATATATATATATATATATATATATATATATATATATATATATTAAATAATTTGTTGACGTAAAAATATTGTGATTTAACCCAACTTACCTTAGTTCAAAAGTTAATAATAACTAATATATAGGGTGTTAAAGTAATAATTTTATTTTTATGAACGAAATTTGGTAGTGGGGATTTTTAAGATAAGGCATTTGAAATTCTCGTTTGAAAGGTCACAACTTTTCTGCGCCATAGTGTAGTCGCGTTTTTAATGAAAATATTATTTTATCCACCTTTTTTACGTAAATAAGGTATACCTTGCAAATATTGCTCCGAGTTTCTGGATATCTGCGTTTAAATTGTTACAGTCCCTCCTCGTGAACAATTTTGCAAACGGTGGACTTGCCTACCCCAACTCCAAGAGCACTGCATCTTGTGTTTACTTCAGGGTTTTCGGTTATGCGAACCACAATTTCTTCTTTTTTTCTGTTCGGTGGTTACAGTCTTCGGACGAGCTGTGGAATCTCGTTTCGGATCGAAAGAACCTGTGTCACCCATTCTGTCGTATAGATTTTTGAAAATATTAAGATCCCTCTGTCTTCCTCATGGATACCTTTCCAAATATCTTCGATAAGACCGGCGTCCATTAAAATTTTCCTGCGCGTATATGCCTATCATATCTCGCATCTCTTCATTAGAAAACAATTTGTCTAGACATTTTGTTCTTGACGTAAGTGAAAATCTTTCAAAAACTATTTTACTATAATATATTCAAATTATTATTAAAACTATTTTAACTTTTTAAATACTCATAATATTAAATACTAACAATTAATACAAAATCGTCGTGATGTATTTGTTTTAATCATAGCCTTCCTACTTTAAGGAAAGTGTTACATTTCAAAAGAGCAATTTAAAAGAGTGCAATGAACAATTTAAACGCAGATATCCAGAAACTCGGAGCAATATTTGCAAGGTATACCTTATTTACGTAAAAAAGATGGACAAAATAATATTTTCATAAAAAATGCGAATACACTAGGGGGTAAAAATGTTGTGATCTTTCAAACGTAGAAAAGTGTCGCGCCCTCTACAACCTACATAAAAAGTTTCGGGACGTTTAAATTTCTTATCTTAAAAAACCCTCCACTACCAAATTTAGTTCAAGAAAGATACTTTTTAAGAAATTTATTGACGAAAATTGAAAATAAAATTAAAAAAATGAAATAAAAAACACCCTATATATTGGATACTATTAATTTTTGGTCTAAGGTAAGTTGAGTTAAGTCGCAATATTTTTACCTAAAAATCTGCAATTTTGCTGTGTACCATTAATTAGCGGACACCCTGTATATATATATATATATATATATATATATATATATATATATATATATATATATATATATATAATCAATGAACATAAAAAAAAACATTAGAACCTAGAACCAAACGTAACTGGCTTTTCAAAACATGCGATAGATAATGAAATAATATTCAATTGAAATATTTTGAAAAACAATATAAACAAGAAATATAAAGGAAATGATTTATATAAAAAAAAACAAATAATACCATAAATTTCAGAAATGATAATTTAAGTTGTATATATAATAACATTATTGAAAAATAAATTTTCATAATTTTTTATTTTTGCATCTAATACCATTTCACATAACAAATCCAAAACAGTTAGGTTATAATAAAAAACAAAAATTTAAAGGTGAAAGATTTATTAAATATGTCAGAGTCAAATATATGTCATTTAAAAATTTAAAAAAAAATGGCTCATATTATTTAAAAAAATTTAAAAATTAATCTTTTAATTAGATATTGGATAATTAGATATTGGTATTAGATAATGTTTATTGTAGAAATGTTCTGAGGATGGTTCGTTATTGAACCGAAACGTTAATAAAACAATAAAAAAATTAAAACTTATTTACTGATCGAAAGTCCCATATATATATATATATATATATATATATATATATATATATATATATATATATATATATATATATATATATATATATGCGGATGATATATTATGTCTTCGAAGCAGTCGTCCAATGCGGTCTGTGACACCTTTGATGTTCGGCAGCTGCATACAAGCCACATAAAACAATAAAATCAGCCATTAGAAGTCCCAAAGATCACATCATTCTAGAAAATCCGGGCGTATATAGCATATCGTGCGGGACTTGTAACATGGCATACGTTACGGTCGGACAAACCAATAGAAGAATATCAGCCCGGCTCGAAGAACAAAAATTGATGGTTATAAGTAAACAAACCACATCGGCTCTATTCCAACACCATCTACAAACAGGACACAAAATCGACTTTGACAGTTGCAAATATCCCGAATTACAAAATAAGAACCATACGATAAACAATAGAAATTGAAAAAATCGGAGGCCTAAACAGAGGAGATGATGCCCTCAACCTGCCAGACACGTGGAAACCAGTAATCAACCGACAGACCGAAGCTCACCGGCTGCAGTCGGGAGAGCAATGTACTGCCACTGTGACACCCCAAACATCGTCCAGGGGGGGCAACACCAGAACAAATAAGAAGTACGCATCATCACAATCTGCGACCCAGAAGAATATAAATATTACGAGACGGTTTCCACAGCTTTTCAAGCGTCAGCTAGAGACCCCCCAGAAACAAAAAAGTGCCCACCTCAGGGTCGAAATTTCATTAGAAATTAGTAGGAGCCTCCGGGCTAACTAAAAAACCTGGCTGAAGAAGTCGAAGTCCACAGCTTTCAGTCTTTAGACAAGCATTGAGAATGCCAAGTGTGACCTTGGCGAAACGTCTGCGCGTTCCCAACAAACGGGACACAAACGATCGGATGTACTCTCGGACTGATAGTCTAATGTATTTTTCCATCCGCGAAACATTACGACCTAACATATATATATATATATATATATATATATATATATATATATATATATATATATATATATATATATATATATATATATATATATATATATATATATTTCCAGATTTAATCGCACCATCAATATCATGATTGTCGTTTCTAAAAAGTTTTTAAGGTGGAAATAAAGTTATGTGTTTCGATAAATCCTGCACGTGTAGGGTCGTTTTCTAACTTTCGCCTTATTCACCTCCCGACAAAAAGCGATCACGTGGAATTAACCTTTCTCCAACAACCGGAAACCTTTTATCGTTATTTTTATTGAGTTGGCAAATAAGTTCGTTCTATTTCGTATAGTATCATGAAACCAATTGAATTTAATATACAAAATAAATTTTAATCGTTTCTATGTATCGACTATTTGTACTTAGGATTTCTGACTACATTACAAAATTCATTTTATCATGTTTCTGTACATCTGAATCTTATTGGATGAATTCGATAAAATCGTATCATCGTATTCGATAAACTACTCTAAGCAAAAAGTTGAAGATTTTCTCTGGATGGTTAATGGGTATGTGTTTTGTATTGTCCTTTGAAAGAAGATTTTCATTTGTTAATTCTCGGCATTTTGTGTATACAGGGTGTTAATGAAATACTCTGCCTGACTTTTTTGCTAGATTGTATGGGTCCGGAAATCCTTCGTGTTCGACATACAAGGGGTTGAAGATGTTTTTCTTTTTTAATTTATGTCTTCCGCATAAAGAAAGGTATTGCAACCAAATTTAATACACATCATCAGCTTTCTGGTTGTCATAATCTGAGAGAATATCAAGTCCTACAAACAGTCAGTGGTGGAGTTCGCTAATAATTAATTTAAAAAATAATTAGTTCGGTCCTGTACAAAATTAAACTTATATACATTTTTATTAACACAGAATACACAGAATGACATTTTTCGTATCTGCCTCGGTTTCATAGCAAACTTGACTTTTCACTTAACATACGGGTTTCTCTCAGCATAAAAGGTTTTTCGATAAGGATTTGAAAAATCAAATTTCATACACAGATGCTTACATAAAGGACAATAAATTAAATTATAATATCATACTCCCCAGGTCAATATTGATGGAGATGGTTGATCTTCTTTAGGAATTTACAACCAAAAAATATATTATGGTCTTCTCTGTATTAAAGCATGTATTTCTAAACGAGGTGTTATTTACTAATTAAAAACCAATATATTTAAATTAGATGGTCGAAATGGCTTCCACCAACCTCTATGCACGCCCTACCCCTACATCTACGCACCATTGATTCATGCATTCGTTCTAAAATTCCAGGCGTGTTGCAAATTTGATCAAAAGCTGGCTCAATTTTTGTCCTCAACATCGGGATATCTTCTATTTGACTGTTGTAGATTAATGATTTAATGTATCCTCAAAGAAAGTAGTCAAGTGGATTAAAGTCTGGTGATCGGGCTGGTCAAGTCACCGGAGCGCTCTTCCAATCCACGGATTAGGAAATATTTCATTCAATATGTCTCGGGCTTGTCGAATACAATGTGCCGGAGCACCGTCTTACATAAATCATAATCTAATACACCTGCCTATTTAGTGTTGCTGGTAAAAAAAGGTCTAATCAATCAGTTGCCAATTATTCCAGCCCAAACATTGACTGGTATTGGTGTCGAGTTTGAAAATTTATTATTCTCTCTCTTGTGCATTGAGCATTATTGGGATCAACTATATGTTGAAGAAACGAATGACAAAATGTCAAGCGGGGCAAAAAATCCTTTAGAAGCAATGCATGTACCCTCTGAATATGGTAATGGTACAGGTGGTGTTCCTTTAAAATATTCCACACAGTGACATGAAAAATGCCCATATTCACTGCAACAATCCTGTGTACTTCCTGTCCTGTGTCCTAATGTACTTGTATTTGGATTTTCGATAATTGCCTTTAAGATATATTCTTCCGTATCTGGCGTTCCCGCTAGATCTTTATTCCGGTCTCTATCTTGTGCTTACACCTTGAAATTACCTTGTTCCCTTAAACGACGATGAACATCAGGAAACATACATGTACCAGTGGAAATGCTGCCTGGTACAAAAGTCTTCTGGCATTACAATTGGCCATTCATTAAGAGCGGTGAATATCAGCTAATTCTGCATTAGTATACTTATACATATTTCTGCCTTGTCTCTAATGTATTGTAAAGTAACAATAACGCCAAAGTATTTCGGTTGCTAATAATTAACACGTCGAAAACTAAGTGCCACTGAAGTTTTGTCAGTCTGAAGTTTAAGTAAATTAGGTATCTTCATAGGTAACTTGATTTCATTGTATTAGTTATTTTATTATGTCAAGTTTGCCATGTAACCGAGGCAGATACGAAAAAATGTTAAGATACAGTTTTGGTAGAAAATAATATTCTGTATTGAACAATGTATTTAAGTTTAATTTTGACCAGGACCGTACTAATTATTTTTTAAATTTATTAGTAGCGAAATTCTATAACTCTGCCACTGGCTGCTTGTAGGACTTGATTTTCTCTCGTATTATGGCAACCGGAAGACTGATGATGGGTTTTAAATTTGGTTACAATATCTTTCTTTATGCGAAAGACAAATTAAAAACAAATTAAATCTTCAACCCCCTGTATCTCGAACACGAAGGATTTCTGGAACCATATTCGTATTAAATTTTTGTATTATTTTGTGACGTAGAACTTATCAAAAAAGTTTGGCAGAGCATTTAATTAACTTTGAGTTAGAAAGTTTTTCCAAAAGAGTTTTCCAATTTTGAAATTTAATGGAGACAACACATTTTGAATTTGTTGCACATAGACTGCCCCATTCAGTACATTGTTTCAATCTACTATGGAGATATATATATATATATATATATATATATATATATATATATATATATATATATATATATATATATATATATATATATATATGATACACTAATTGGGCTCTAGGCCATTTAGAAGGCCAAACCTCACCACTTTGAAAAATGTTAGTCTTTTCAGATCATGCGCACTTCTGCTTTAATTTTGTAAACACATATAACCGCAGAATTTGAGCCGATGAAAATCGCCAGGTGATTCAGGTATTCAGGGCGTCTTCCCCATTAAAAAATCACTGTTTGGTGCGATTTTTGGGCCGATAGGACTTTATTTTCTTGAAAATGGTAAGGAAAATCGTGCTACTGTTAATGGTGAAAGCTATATGAATATGCTAACATCATATAAACAACATAAACATAATAAATGTGAATATAAACAATGTTTTCTTTGAACAAGACGGTGAGCCTTTACACACATATCACCATGCAATGGATTTATTGTGCAAAGAAAGTTTCCTGGACGCGTTATTTCGCGAAATGGTAATGTCAATTGGCCACCAAGATCATGCGATCTCACCCCCTTGGATTCTTTTTTATTGGATTATGTTGTATCTCTGATTTACAGAAATATAGGCCGAACAATTCGTGACTTTAAACGAGGCATTCAGGCCACGATTGAAAATATACCACGCGATAGGTTGAAAGAGTAATTGAAAATTGGGTCTCCAGAATGCATTCCACTAGATGAAGCCGAAGGGGACATTTGAACAACATTATTTTCAAAGCAATGCCATTGTTTGTTCTTCAAGATAAAATTATCGGATTATCACTTGTAGTTATCATTGTGCCTCATTTTGAAGTTCTGATACCCTTATTGGAAACCCCTTTAACTTGGTTGAATTTCATTGGCAGTCAGATAAAATTTGCTTCTTTTATAACGGTATTTTTTTCTAATAACACATCAGTTAATAAGTCTCCGATCTAACAAATAAAACATATCAATTCTTCTATTGGAACCTTTGGTGTGAAACACTAAACACCAAATCACTTTTTTAAAGTTCTCGACGCACGTTTCGCTAACCATGTTAGCATCATCAGGAGATGATTTAATCTAATTCTAAAACTAAACTATGTTCTATTTATATGAAAAACTCTGCCTAACGAAGCGTGTAAAAATCATGAACCGCGAAGTGTACTAAGCCTTACATTAATAATTGAAAAAGTTGACTGAAAGGAATCCGTCCTTTATCTCGGTTCATGATTTTCTTACATTTTTCTATTTGAATGCTTTCATATGCATCCAAAGCCCTACTATTATTAACACTTTTAATTAGGCTTAAATCACTAATATCTATACTGTGGTCATGTTCGATTGCATGTTGGGCAACACAAAATTTTTCATTTCTCCCATATCTAATGTGGACAATATGTTCTTTATATCTTGTCAATATGGATATTTTTGTTTGCCAAATATACTTTCGATCACAGTCTTGACAGCTAATTTCGTAAATCCCCGACTTTTCATGTTGCTCTACTTTATCCTTTGGATTACCCAGAACTTCTCTTAATTTATTATATGGTTGTACACAACCTTAATGTCCACTTTTTTCAAAATTTTGTCTAGTCCTCTTGTTAATTGGGCATCAAATGGTATTATCATGAATTTCTTTGTGTTCTGATCCTTTTGAAAAGTCGAAGATTCTTTCAATAATTTTCTGAACTTATGTTTTCTAATTAGTTTATCTACAATGTTCTTATTATAACCATTTACTTCAGATACCTCCCTAATTAATTTTAATTCTTTGTTATAATTATCTTTATTTAAAGGAAAATTAATTAATCTATTTACCATAAAATTTAAACTAGTCATCTTATTTTGGAAGCTATGATTTGAATCATTAGGAATGTATCTCGAAGTGGTGGTGGTTTTTCTGAAAATATCAAAATCTAACCTATTTTTATTATTTCTACTGACTTGTCAAAAATGATTAACGAAGTTAGAGATACATTCAAATTTTGTAACAGCCTTATTTCTCCTTCTCTGAAAAGCAAATTACATGTTTCTAATCCAAAAGTGCCAAGATTGTATGCTCTACTAAAAATTCATAAACCAGGAAAATCAATGAGACCAATTGTATCAGCCATTGATTCTCCAACATACAACTTGGCAAAGTGGTTAACAAGGAATTTGAAAATCTACCAAACCAACTACCTTCCTGTTCTGTGATAAATTCAACCAAATTCATAGAAAAAGTCAAAAATACACATCTACATGAAGGTGAGGTTTTGGTTTCCTTTGACGTTTCATCGTTGTTTCCGAGTGTCCCGATTCCACATACCTTGAAGTACCTGAGGGAGTTACTGGAGTGAAACGGTTTTTATAACAAGAGTGTTTCTGAGTACATCTCCTTAACAAGATTATGTATGAAGCAAAATTGTTTTCAGCTTAATAACAGGTTTCATGAACAACAAGAAGGAACGGCAAAGGGCAATCCTCTGTCACCATTCTTAGCCAACTTATTGATGAGTAAATTTGAAACCGAGGCAAAAGATGAATTCAGTTACTTTTCGATGGTTTCGAAGGTATGGTTAAGATATGTGGATGACATTTTTGCCATTTTCGATTCGAAAAATGAAAATTTAGATGATTTTATTAAGAACCTAAATAGTAAATCCCAAAATATAATATTCACGCATGAACTCGAAAACAACGATAGTTTACCATTTCTGGATGTGTTAGTCAGTAGAAATAATAAAAATAGGTTAGATTTTGATATTTTCAGAAAAACCACCACCACTTCGAGATACATTTCTAATGATTCAAATCATAGCTTCCAAAAATAAGATGGCTAGTTTAAATTTTATGGTAAATTGATTAATTAATTTTTCTGTAAATAAAGATAATTATAACAAAGAATTAAAATGAATTAGGGAGGTATCTGAAGTGAATGGTTATAATAAGAACATTGTAGATAAACTAATTAGAAAACATAAGTTCAGAAAATTATTGAAAGAATCTTCGACTTTTCAAAAGGATCAGAACACAAAGAAATTCATGGTAATACCATTTGATGCCCAATTAACGAGAGGACTAGACAACATTTGGGAAAAAGTGGACATTAAGGTTGTGTACAAACCATATAATAAATTAAGAGAAGTTCTGGGTAATCCAAAAGATAAAGTAGAGCAACATGAAAAGGCGGGGATTTACCAAATTAGCTGTCAAGACTGTGATCGAAGGCATATTAGCCAAACAAAAAGATCCATATTGACAAAATATAAATAACATATTGCCCACATTAGATATGGGAGAAATGAAAAATCTTGTGTTGCCCAACATGCAATCGAACATGACCACAGTATAGATATTAGTAATTTAAGACTAATTAAAAGTGTTAATAATAATAGGGCTGTGGATGCATATGAAAGTATTCAAATAGAAAAGTGTAAGAAAATCATGAACCGAGATAAAGGACCGATTTCTTTCAGTCAACTTTTTCAATGATTAATGTAAGGCTTAGTACACTTCACGGTTCATGATTTTTACACGCTTCGTTAGGTATGGTTTTCATATAAATAGAATATAGTTTAGTTTTAGACTTAGATTAAATCATCTCCTGATGATGGTAACATGGTTAGCGAAACGTGCGTCGAGCAGTTCAAAAAAGCGTTTTGGTGTTTAGTGGTAAATCTCTTCAAGTTTAAATAAAACATACTTTTTTTACAAATTTCTTAAATATCTTTTTTTTTTTATTTTTTTTTAAATAAAACATTTTTTTTGGTAATATTCGCTATTGAGGGTTTTACATTTCTCGAGGTAATCGATGATCAATATCCCATGCACATCCCAAAATACCCATTACCTTGCCTACCGATGGTTGTGTTTTTGATCGCTTTGGACGATTTTCATCGGCTGCTGTCCACTCAGGTGACTGCCGATTTGACTCCGAAGGGTAGTGATGGATCCATGTTACATCCATGGTCACATACCGCACGAAAAAATCCTATTTATTTCGCTTAAACAGCTCCAAACAGTGCTCAGAATCATCAATACGTTGTTGGTTCTGGATCGCTGTAAGCAAACGGGGTACCCATTTCGATAGCAATTTATGTCAAATACATGGTAACCTTGATTACATATATATATATATATATATATATATATATATATATATATATATATATATATATATATATATATATATATATATATAGGCTACATTGTTTTCAGAATGAACGAGGTTAGTTTTTGTGGTCAAGTAAGCACGTGTTTTTGTTCTAAAGATTAAGATTAAGAACATATCGTTAAATAAAAGGTATAATAGTACTTTGCCTCGTTCAATTAACTCTGTTTTTCTGGTGTGGTGTAATTTTAGTTTATGGTACACGACAATTCACGCATTCCCAAATGATCATTCAAAATGGTGTAAACACTTCCTTTCGATATATTTGTGATATCAGCTATCCCCTGCTACTTTACGGTTTTGCGAAATAATTTTTTGAATTTTTCTGATGTTGTCTGATGTAACCACCTCATTTAGACGTCCAGACCGTTCAGCATCATCGGTGCTTGTAGGGCCATGTTTGAATTCAGCATACTAATTAATTATGGTTGATTTTCCTGGGGCAGAGTCCTGGTAATGTATATCAAGCCATTATTTTGCTTGAGCGGTATTTTTCGTCGTCAAAAAGCAATGCTTAATCAACATGCGAAATAATTTTTTCCATTGTCTGGTAACTAACAAAAGCAGCGTCACTTAAAGCACAACAACTCAGAAACAAGCATACAGATTGTCATTAAAGTTTGACACATGACGTCTGTAGGTTGGCACAATCGACCACTGTTAAAGATTTTTCGTAAGTGACGCCATCTAAAAGGTATATATACAACTTTGCTTCCGCCGTTTTTCTATAGATGGCGTTAGTGGTAAGTAATCGTGGAAATAAATACATCATTGACGACATGCAATACTTTTGGGCATTTTGTAAACATAACCCCATAGCACCAGTAGTCGATATGTGTTTACATCACAAAGTTATTTGCGATTAAAAATGTCAATTTATGAGTCAAATTATTTTCATTTGGGAGAGGTTTTAATTTATTTTTTTAATATGAATAAATCTGCGGTTGATACTCACTGAATGCGGTCAGACACTTATAGTGAGGCGGCTATGAGTGAAAGAAAGAGCGGTGATTTTCACGGCGAAAACCGGTATAGCGGTGGGAGAGCCAACGTTTTTGGAAGAATTGAAGAATGAAGAATTAGAGGGATTGCTTAATGAAGACTCGTGTGAAAATCAAGAAGAGTTGGCAAGATCATTGGAACTGACTCAACAGGCAATTTCAAAACGCGTCAAAGACCTGGAGAAACAAGGATATTGGGAGCCATATGAGTTTAAACTGAGAGATGTTGAACGCCGTTTGTTTGCTTGTGAGCAGTTGCTTGAAAGGCAAAAACGGAAGGGGCTTTTTTATCGCATTGGGACTGGGGACGAAAAATGGGTTTATTATGATAACCTCAAGCATCGAAAATCATGGGGATATCCCAGCCACGCTTCCACGCCGACGGCCAAACTGAATATTCACGGCTCGAAGGTCATGCTCTCTATTTGGTGGGATCACCTCAGTGTATTGTATTATGAGCAGTTAAAACCGTCTCAAACAATCACAAGGGATCGTTATCGAATATAATTAACGCTTTGAGCCGAGCGTTAAAAGACAAACGGCCGCAATACATCCAAAGACGCGATAAAGTGATTTTGCAACGTGACAATGCTCGGCTCCATGTTGCGAGAGTGGTCAAAACATATTACATGTTTCGATCGATGGCACACGGTCTGGCTGACTAGCACTTCCGGTCTTATGAAGAAGTCAAAATTTGGATCGATTCGTGGATCGCTTCAAAAGATGACCGGTTTTTTAACGCCGGATTCGAATGCTGCCCGAAAGATGGGAGAAAGTGACCAACGATGGACAATATTTTGAATCATAAATATATAGCCAGTTTTTTACAATAAAGCCTTGAATTGAAAAAAAACCGACGGGAGCAAAGTTGTATACCTTTTATAACACCAAAAGTTTCAAGAGCAAGGTTTTAACATAATTATTAGCTGCCGATTAATCCTGGCCATTAGGTTATCAACTCCTTAGGTTATCAACTTTTGTTTTGTGGCTAACCTTAAGTCTCTCGGCAAACCCATCAACTGATTAGTCTCTAACGTAATCCTTGAACTGGCGTGGCTGAGGCATGATTGCTTAGCAAATTTTACACCGTTACCTGTTGAAATTCAGCTCACAAACATAATCTCTGCTCGGAGGGTCACCCATCCAAGTACATACTGCAATATGTGATGCTGCATTTAGCCTTGATTACCCATTATTTTCTCCTATTTTCACAGATATGCAAAACATAGCATTCATCAGAAGATACACAATCGAGTTGCGCAATAGAGAAAAATAAAATGGAATCAAAATGAACGAAATATATAACGGATGAACTTATTCATATTTGCCAATCTAATATCGTTAATTTTAAATAAAAGTTCGAATAAGGCCAGTGCCTGTTGAAACACGCGAATGAAACATTCTCGCTATTCTGCTTCGATAAGTCGTGGTTGTTTTATTAACGTTTTGGCACCGATCGGCTGTGGGATAAGCGCAATGAGTACTTAAATTTATTGGTATTGTGACTATAGATTTCCTTAATCGCGTACAATCGCGTGATTGTTTAAATAGAACACCCAATATATCTTTCTAATCAAGATTTGATGAATTAATTTTTTATAACTCTGATATGCAGGGATTTGCAACAAGTAAAGGGTTTTTAAAATTGAGCGGTTTTTTAAATTCTTAAATAAAACATAGAATTTGTGTTGATTTCGAAACTTTTTTATTAATAATTGAAACATAGTCTATGAAATTTAAACATGAAAGACAATATCTGTCAAATGACTACCCTTTGAAGCTCCACAGATGTCCACTCTTGTCAACATTTTGGATCACATTTTGGCATAACCGTGGCTCTATCTTGCCAATGCTCGAATAATTTAGTCCTTTAGTTCAGGAATCGATTGCTGATTGTTCTTAAAGACCTGGCTTTTCACGCAACCCCAAAGAAAATAGTCCAATGGTGTCAAATCACATGATCTTGGGGCCCAATTAACATCACCGTTTCTTGCAATAACTCAATAATACATTATTTTATTAGCAGAGTGAGGTGTAGCGCCATCCTGTTAAAACCACATATCCTCCAGATTAACCCTCAAGAGAAGTACTGGGTATGGGATGAATTAGGGATGAATTAAAAGTATTTTTGCTTGTAAATGATCACGTTGAGGGATGACTTTGATTGGGGGGAAATTTTTTAGTATCCCCACTATAGATCCCCCACCAAAGCATCTTAAGATGTGAATACTAACAAAAATATAAGCGACCGTAGACGGGTATACGTCATCCAGTGCTGTTGCTGAAAACACTGACAGTTTTGTCAATTTATTTAAATGACCTTTTTGCACAAGGAGCCACATTAGTTGTGGTGTCTAAGGCTTCAGTCTTACGTTATGGCAGTTAATGTGGAGCGGGTTCGAATCCCGTACTAGGCAAAAAAGTTTTTCTAAAAATTCTTGTGCATGTTTCTAGGTAAGAGTGTAAAATCTGACAAGGAATCACCCACCCCTCAGTCACGCCAGTTCGAGGCTGGGTAAGGCTGGATGCCTTCTGAGAGGTTTTCTACGTTGGTCACTCGCCAGTCGGTAGGCTTCTTGAGATACTTTCGGTTAATCACAAAACCAAGGGTTGATAGCTCGAGGGGGGTGCTGACCGGGGTTTTCGGTAGCTGATGACCGTGGTTCGGAACCCACGTTAAGCTGTAGGTCCAGTCGCTAAATAGCCTTCTCAGTTGCTGATGCGTCTCTAACCCCAAAACTTTACTTTACTTTTTGCACAAATGGTGTGTTTCGATCTTGACACAGTTTGTGGCAAGTAAATCATAAATATTATATTTTCCATAGTATATTTATTGAAAACTGTGATTTTTATTTTTTTTAACATCTATTTATCGATTTCTTTCATTTTCTATTTATAACAAAATGAACACGCGTTCTCGTACTTGCTGTGCGTCTGATGTACTAGCGTTATATGAGGCAACTGATATTTTCGACGACAAAGAGAGTGAAAGCGACACCGAATCGGTTTTTGAAGAGCATCATACCAGTGAATTTTACCTAACTAAATAAATATGTTTTTACAATAAAGCTAAATTATGTAATAAGTATCTGAAAGTACATTAAGGCCCCTTTTAAATGCCATTAGAAGAAAGTTTTAATCTATTAATTTCGCCTAGATATGATAGTGTGAATAGAATACCTCATTTTATCATTTTTTTATTTTTGCTGATTTTTTCGATTGTATTAGGAATACTAATATTTTTTGGAACATTTTATAGATATAGTTTCTTTCTATACTGATTGAGGTTTAAATTAAAAAAAAATGTTGAATTGGATAATTTAATCAAAAGATATTAATAATCAAAGACATACATATGGCATACCCATGTGTTCCTGAATCGGGCGCTGCTGTAGTGCAGTGTGTATTATTCAAATGAGCCCACAAAAATCCAGTTATCATCTCACGATATCGAACACCATTCACAGTTACAGCTTCATCAGCAGCATTCTGAAAGAAATACGGCCCATTTATACCTCCTGCCCATAATGCACACCAAACAGTGACTCGTTTAGGATGTAAAGATTTCTCATAAATCATACGGGGATTTTCTTCACTCCATATGCGGCAATTTTGTTTATTAACATTGTCACCAACTTCAAAATGCGCTTCATCTGAAAAGATGATTTTCTGAGAAAAGTCATCTGTTTGTTGTTTGATCCAATTGACAAATGCATGACGTTTTGAATGATCCAGTGACTTTAGTTCCTGTGCTGTTTGGACCTTATATGCCTTCAGAGTTAAATCCTTTTCGTAAAGTACACCATGTTGTAAATTCACTCAAGTCCAAATTGTTGTAAACGTAGACTAATGGAAATTTCTGGGTCTTCGGAAACACTTTCACGTACTAAATCAATATGTGCTTGTGAACGACCACTACAACTATACAGGGTGTCCGCTAATTAATGGTACACAGCAAAACTGCAGATTTTTACCCTATATAGTAGTAGTACCCAAGATAGAGGGTGTAGTATACCTCCACTACAAGTTTGGTAGTGGGATTTTTTTTAAGATAAGACATTTAAATTTCTCAAAAATTCTTATGTAAATTGTAGAAGGCGCTGTTTGCGACACTTTTCTACGTTTAAAATGTGACAACTTTTTTGCGCCTTAGTGTAGTCCCGTGTTTAATAAAAATATTATTTTGTCCGCTTTTTTGATTTGCGTTTTAATTGTTCATTACACCATTTTAAATTGCGCTTTTGAAACATAACATTTGTATTTGGTTTCCCTTTTTTTGTTTTAGTTCTAGAGGAATATTATCTAAATATTTGAGTAAATGAGTTTGAAGAAAAGCGAAAACCGGAAAACATTTAGTTCGCCGTTTAAATTAAGTGGTAATTCGAATGGACCATTGGGTTATTACATAATCACCATAATCACCAATAAGACACCATCAAAAGATGACATTTTACAAAATGGACTGCCAGAACCAATGGAAGGTGTTTCGTTGGAAACAAGAAGACAAATGTGGTACCAGCATGATGGATGCCCTGCCCACTTCTCGCAGGTGGTTCGAAACTTTTTGGATGCTTCGTTTCCAAATCGTTGGATAGGACGAGGTAGTTTATTATCGTGGCCGGCGCGCTCACCGGATTTGACAGTCCTCGATTTTTACTTATGGGGAAGACTAAAAGACCTTGTTTTTCAAACTCGTCCTACCACACGAGAAAACATGATTGCAAGAATTCAAAATTCAATAACCAGCATTTCAAGAGCGGAAATTGAAGCTGCCGTTTTTAGTACTCGTTGAAAAATAAATCTTTGCATTTCTAAGGATGGAAGGCATTTTGAACATTTAGAAAGGCGTTAAAGTTCAGATTCTGTTAATTATTAGATTGTTGTGCTGTTAATTTTATTTGACTGTTGTTATTATTATTATCATCGTTGTTGGCCCGTTGGCCTTTAAACACGCTCCAAATTAATATGGCACGAAGGAAGGCAAACATTAGGTTAATATTTTTTTAACTTAATGCAGGTAGTAGTGAAATAATAACTGATTTTTTCAGAAAAATCGAAATATCTCTTGACATGTCCGATATATTGATTTCGGGTTTTCACTGGATGATTCCTCTTTAAATTACCTTTCTAGCCATGTAATAAAAGCTGTACCATTCCATTTGAAAAAACTGAACAAATCTCCATACCAACCTCTTCTAGTCGTTTTAGAAGCTTAAAAATATTTTTGCTGAATTTCTCATGATCATTTTTAGGACAATTTTTTTTTCCCCAAAGCTGTGGGATAAATAGTTTTCAAGATACGGCCGCGATCCATCCTTAATGGGACACCTGGTATATATATATATATATATATATATATATATATATATATATATATATATATATATATATATATATATATATATATATATATATATATATATATATATATATATATATATATATATATATATATATATATATATATATATATATATATATATATATATATATATATATATATATATATATATATATATATATATATATATATATATATATATATATATATATATATATATATATGTATATATAGGTAAAGCCGGTCGCGTTGGTGCGGCGGTAAGAGCGCCTGCTTTGCCGAATCCGCGCTGGAGCGATAGCTGGTTCGATTCCAGCGCTCGGATGGTTATTTTTCTTTCTTCTGTCCGTTTATCTTTCCTAAATGTTTGTGATTGTTTCTAGGCAAGAGTGTAAAATCCGACTACGAATTACCCCTCAGTCATGCCAGTTAAAGGCTGGGTAAGGCCGGATGCCTTCTGAGAAGTGTTCTACGTTGGTCACTCGCCAGTCGTTAGGTTTCCTGATAGACTTATGGGTAGGCACATAACCAAGGGTTTATAGCCCGAGGGGGGTGCTGGCCTGGGTTTGTCGGAAGCTGATGACCGTGGTTCGGAACCCACGTTAAGCTGTAGGTCCAGTCGCTAAATAGCCTAGTTGCTGATGCGCCTCTAACCCAAACACTTTACTTTATATAGGTAAAAGCCGTTGACAGTACTTACGTGAAAACACTTTAATATAATGACGTCACAAACGTGGCAGCCAATCGTAGCGTGCTCGTGGTCATGTTATTTTATATAAAATTTAATAATTTTGAATTCATTTACAATTAACTGCAAACAGTTTTTATTTAAATTTTTCACATCGATTATCAACATTATTTATGATTAAATTTTAAAATAAAGTAAAAAATTCGATAATTATTTTTTATTCAAAACCCCAATGGTAATTTCAATCGAATACAAAAATTACATTAAAACGGTCTTATTAATATAATATCGGTCAATAAGTCCACGGTCTAACAAAACACACTTTTTTGGAAATTTCGACTTTATTCATTAATATATTCTCCTTGTAGAGCAATACAATTATTCCAACGCTTTTCTAACATTTCTGCACCTTTTCTATAAAACGATTTGTCTTTGCCTTCAAAATATCCTTCAGTTTCGACAATTACATCTTAACTGGGGCCCAATTTCATTCCAGCCACCATTTTTTTGAGGTCTGAGAACAGGATATTGTCGCTGGGGACCAGATCTGAAGAATACGGTAGATGAGGAAACAATTTAGTGAAATTGTGTGTCGTTACCAACGATTTGTGACACGGTGCATTGCTGAAACAGCATTTTTTTAATTATTTTGAGCTTTTTTTGCGACCTCGTCCTTCAAACGCACTAATAACGCTATGTAATATTCGCTATTGAGGGTTTTACCTTTCTCGAGGTAATCGATGATCATTATCCCATGCGCATCCCAAAATACCCATAGCCTTGCCTGCCGCCGGTTGTGCTTTTGGTCGTTTTGGACGGCTTTCACCGGTTGCTGTCCACTCAATTGACTGCTAATTTGACCCCGGAGTGTAGTGTATCCATGTTTCATTCATTGTCACATACCGCATAAAGAAATCCTTTGTATTTCGCTTAAACAGTTTCAAACGTTGATCAGAATCATCAATACTTCTTTGTTTCTGGTCCGCTGTTAGCAAACGATAGCGATTTACGCATTCCCAAATGTTTATGCAAAATGGTGTAAACACTTCCTTTCGATATCTTTATGATATCAGCTATCCCAGCAGCATTACTTTACGGTTTTGCGAAATAATTTTATGATTTTTTCTGATGTTGTTTTAATGTTGTTTCTGGTGTGACCATCTCGTTTGGACCTCCAGAGCATTCAGCATCATCATTACTTGTATGGACAGGTTTGAACTCACCATACCAATCAATTATGGTTGATTTTCCAGGGGCTGAATTCGGGTAATTTTTATAAAACTATAGTTTTGCTCCAACGGTGTATTTCTTCATCAAATATCAATGCTTAATTAACAACAGTAACAACACTTAAAGCATTACAACTCAGAAACTAGGAAACAGATTGACATGAAATTTTGACACATGACCTTTGAAGTGACACCATCTACATATTAGACCGGGGACTTATTGACCGATGTATTATTTAAAACACCTCGTATAAAGTGATCAAGTACGGAGAATCAAAGGGTATATAACTTCGGTCTTAATAAGTAAATTTACATAATTAGATATACATAGAATAGATTAGATATAGATTCAATTTACACATATCATTATTAGCATGTCATAAGCGTATTGCCCTCGACCAGATCGCCCTATAAATGAAGTTAAAAAAAGTGCAAGCAAGGGTACGTCGAATAAAATTTTCTCTAACAAACGTAAAGTTTTTATCGGCATTTCGTCTAAGTCTAAATTAGAGTTGAAATAACGACCGGTGTATAAACACGCGAATGAAACATTCTTGCAATTTCGTTTCCACCAATTGTAAGGGATTTATCATCGGTTCGGTATGTGTTCTTTAATGTTTCGTGATATCAAAAGTAGTTTTGGTTAATTGCTTACAATCGCGTGATTCACAAAATAAAATCAAATACATCTGTCTAATCAACATTGATACGGATTATTTTTTTATTTTCTCAGTCTTTATTATAAGCTCTATTTTTTTTTAATTATGAATTAAAATTTGATTTGAATTATAACGCAAATAAATTTTAAATTAAAGTAATAACTAATTACGAGATCAAGAATATTGCTAGATGATAAATAATCTCAAATTATTAATCATCTTTGTCTCTATCACAATTAATATAAACATATCTCTTTAAAGTCATCCAGTTAATATTAAATTGTTTGGCTGCAGCATATACATTCATTTTTTCTTCTTCTACAACTTTTGCTGCATCACTCAACTGTAGACTAGCAGCTAAAACTTTTCAGGGATTTCTTTTATATGTACTAATCCTAAAATGTAAAAATAATCATTAATACAAATATCAATATAAGTTATTTTAATTAGTAAACTTTGTGTAGAATCATCACATGCACAAATCAATTGATTGTTTATAATGTATTAGGGAAAAATGTATTTTATTTTAGATACTATTAAATATATATATATATATATATATATATATATATATATATATATATATATATATATATATATATATATATATATATATATATATATATTAAAGAAGGAATAGATGAAATAGATATATAACAAATGTCATGGATTACAATGATCAATAAAAAATTATTATTATTGATTATTGATGATAATTGATTATTATTTATTTTTTATATCAAAAAAAGTATATTTGTTAAAACCTAAACGAGTCTCTTTGCTAATCGAATAAAATGTTTTATGTTGTCTTAATAAATATAATACATGTAATGTTTTTATAAGTAGACTAATATTTATTCAGGTAGGAAATGCATAATTTATCTACTACTTAACTCGATATTTCCATATTCTTTAACTTGTCTAATAATAACACTACATACTTATACGAGAATGGTTTGAAAAGTTCTAAGTGTAAGAACAAAATATATTTTACTTTAAGAATGTGATTTTTTAAATTTATTTGCATTCATCTTCGAAGTTACCAAAATTATTCTACCAATAGTCCAAAACAAATATCTCAGATTTATATTTAACTCTAATGAAAATATTCTTTTTATATTATATATCATATATTATATATCATATATCATATTATATGATATATATTATATATCATATTATATTATATATCATATATATATATATATATATATATATATATATATATATATATATATATATATATATATATATATATATATATATATATATCATCATCATCATCAGTCCGTATCGATCCACTGCAGGATGAAGGCCTCTTCAGCATGCTTCCAACCTTCAGGGTCCTGGGCTTTCCTCTGCCACTCGGGTCCAATATACTTAACGATGTCATTAGTCCATCGTGCTTTCGGTCTTCTTCGCGGACGTTTGCGATCAAGCGGTATCCACTCCAGGATTGCCTTGGTCCATCTGTCGTCCCATCGCCTCGCTATATGGCCTGCCCATTTCAACTGTTTTACTCTTCCAATGATGTCACAGACTTTTGTTTGTTCCCTGATCCATGCGCAGGACTTTCTGTCTCGTCTTGTAATGCCAAGCATACATCTTTCCATTCCCCTCTGTGCCACCCGAAGTTTTTGAATTGATTGCGATGTGAGTGTCCAGGTTTCACTTCCGTATGTCATAACGGGTAGAACGCACTGATCGAATACTTTTCTTTTCAGGCAAAGTGGGAGTCTGCTCTTAAACACTATGTTGAGCCTACCAAATGCCTGCCAGCCACATTTAACACGCCGTTCCACCTCCCGGGCGGTATTCCCCTCCATGGAAATCCTATGCCCAAGATATATAAAGCTGTCCACAATCTCTAAATCCCTTCCTAAAACTGAAATTCTTCTGTCCTGAGCGAAGTTATTGAACATAACCTGACTCTTTTTTAGGTTTATTTTCAAGCCAAATGGTTCGCCAGCCCTTTGCAGTTCTTGTATGCGTCTTTGCAGCTCCTCTGGGTCTTGTGAAATGAGAATAATATCATCTGCAAATCTAAGATGGTTTAAGTTTGCACCATTGATCTTTACACCATCCTGTTCCCAATCCAGTTTACGGAATACTTCTTCAAGGCCAGCCGAGAAAAGAATAGGCGATATTGCGTCACCCTGCCGTACACCTCGTTCTATATTAATTCCCACTTCAAGATCATCAAGGTGAATTGTGGCTGTAGCTCCATCATATATCGATTCTAATAGGTTTACATAGGATCTCTCTACACCTTGGCTAAGCAATGCATCCATTATCGCATGCTTTGAGATGGAATCAAATGCTTTTTCGTAGTCGATAAAAGCCAAGCACAGTGGCATGGTGTATTCGTTGTGCCTTTCTATGACCTGCTGTACAACCTGGATGTGATCCATTGTACTGAATCCACTTCTGAATCCTGCTTGTTCTCTTGGTTGTGCGTCATTCAGTTTTTTTAATATTCTTTTAGAAATTATCTTAGTGAAAACTTTGTACATCACTGATAGGAGGCTTATTGGACGGTAGTTCTTTAAATCTTCCTGTGCTCCTTTTTTATGTAAAAGGATCACTTCTGCATTTTTCCATAAGTCAGGTACTTTTTGTTCTTTGAGGCATTTTGAGTATAATTTTGCCAGTGTTTTATGTAACGTCCGACCACCAGCTTTTAGCATTTCGACAGTTACACTATCCTTTCCTGGAGCCTTGCCGTTCTTCATCAATTCTATAGCATTTGTTACTTCCTCCACTAGGATATCTGGTATTATATATTGTTCTTCCGTGGGTATTGCTGTCCCTGACTGGCTCTGATCTTCATATAACTGGGAATAAAACCTTCTGACAATCTCTAACATTTGGGTACGCGTCCTGCACACTGTGCCATCCTCACGCTTTAAAGCATATATTTGCGTTCTTTTGTTTCTCAGCTTCTGTTTAGCTATATATATATATATATATATATATATATATATATATATATATATATATATATATATATATATATATATATATATATATATATATATATATATATATATATATATATATATATATATATATATATATATATATATATATATAGGGCACATGTTTCGTCTGTTTGTGGTTAGACTCATCAGGGTACCGACATATGCTCTCTCGCCAATAATAGGGAGTCCCTCTCCACAATCAAACAACCCATATCTTCGGCGACTTCTCGTCGAATGGCTTATTCATGAAGTTTTTTTACTTCTTTGGACTGTCCAATGAGACAACAGTAGTCAGGAGTAGTTATACACCTCTGACCGTTAGTTGAGGTTAGATCGGTTAGTTGCTTGACCGGGAGAACCTTCCTATATATATATATATATATATATATATATATATATATATATATATATATATATATATATACATATGCAGTTTTTTGATTTCTTTGGACTGCGTCCAAATGAGAGAACAGTAGTCAGGAGTTATATACTCCCAACCGCTGGGTTCCACAATCTCATGTGGAACGCACAATAACTTGCGTCTCCGCGAAAATGAACACATTCTGTCAGTTGCTTGACCGGGAGGAAGCCCTATTCCCATATTATATAGACTGAGTAGTGTGGATTCAGAGCAGATTATACAGGGTGTTAAATTTATAATTTTATTTTCAATTCAGTAACTTTCTTAAATAGTATCTTTTTTGAACGAAATTCGCTAGCGGGGCGTTTACTTGATACTTGAACTCTAAGTTAATTAATTAATTCAATTAAGCCCTTTACTGGCGAAAATTTTTATGGACAAGTTAGAAAATTGATAAATCAACATGAGTTGTTTAAATCATCACTTTACTGGTACAGATATGTTAATAACACTCTAATTTGTTTTACAGGTTCTGATAGACAATTTAATCAATTTTTAACTCACATAAAGCCTTTACATACAAACATTAAATTCACAGTTGAAGAAGAGCAACATAATATTATTAACTTTTTATACTTAACTGTCACTAGAAAAGATAATAAACATGATTTTGCAATTTTTCATAAACCATAACATATAGATTTAGTTATACACAATAAATCTTGTCAACCTTATTCACAAAAGATGGCAGCTTTTAACTCTTTTATACATAGATCATTACATATTCCCATGTCAATAGATAATTATAATAAATACTTGAATGCCATTAAACAGATCGCAGTAAATAACGGATAGGACCCAAACATTATAAATAAAATAATTAATAAAAATAAGTTATAATAAAGCCATTAATTTAATATATCCAGTCAATAACATAAAAAATGTAACAATATAAATATTGCTATAAATAATAGTCTATGGCGCCGCATTAAAAACAATAAGTGCTAGTCCTGTCCAAAACTCTATGTTGGACAAACAGGAAGATCTTGCTCTATTAGGCTCAACGAACATAAAACAAGTTACACTAAACAACAAAATCATTCTCTTAATGTTAGAAAAGTATACTTTCAATGATAATTTTATAATGTTACATAATGAGAATAAATCAAAAAAATTAAATCTTTTAAATACCCTAGAAATTAAAATAAGAAAAAAATTGGATATTTTACTAAATGACCAGCTAGACTTGAAACCGTTATTAAACTTATATTGCCCTCCTAGAGAGCGAGCTTGCACCTAACAAAAATGTTCATTTCGGCGGGGACGCAGGTTGCTGTTTGTTCCACAAGAGGTTGTGGAACCCAGCGGTTGGGTGTACTTGACACTCAGCTACTGTTGCCTCATTGGACACTGTCCAAAGAAATCTAAATCTAAGAATATATATATATATATATATATATATATATATATATATATATATATATATATATATATATATATATATATATATATATATATATATACGCCATCCCAGGGAAGTCGGCGAGAGTATAGGTTGCTGACTGTGGATGGGGTCTCCCTATTCTTGACGAGAGAGCATATGTCGGTACCCTGACGAGCCTGTACATCAAGAGGCGAAACATGTGCGCTCCAATTACAGGGATGGGTGGGGCTCGTTCCCGGTCAAGCACCTAACAAAAATGATAGCAAGATAGATAGTCAAGCACCTAACAAAAATGAAAAATGATATATATATATATATATATATATATATATATATATATATATATATATATATATATATATATATATATATATATATATATATTTGAAGTTTTTGCAGCTTTTTGGCCACGATAAAAGGCGAAATATTGCAAGTGTTGAAATTTCATTTTTTTACCATCGGGAATTTTCATTTCATAAGCCTAAAAATAATTAAAATAAAGTTTTTCAGAAAAATAATGCCAATAGTTTTGTAGAGTTAGAAAAGAGCTTTATATACTCTTTTAGGCAACATAAAACTGGAGAGAAAACAAACGACTTACATTGAAAATCGTATTTTTCTCAAACTATTCCCCGCGATGATATGTTTAGTCCAATTTTCATAATGATAATAATTAAAATACTTGCTATTTGTTTCACAATGTATTAAATATATTCTCTGACATGTTTCGGCTTCGCGACCATTCTCAAAAAGAGTTATGTATAAACTAAACTGTTTACTGTCAGTTTCTCTCGCAGTCAGTGCTTCTCGCGCGAACAACTTTTGTTGCGCTTGGCTCATTTTCAAATACCTATACAGTCGACTGCTGTTTACTTTGGGGCTCATACGCATAGATCCAAGATTCGTCACCTGTGTAGATGTTATACACGGCTTTTGACGTACCACGACTGTATTTTTTGAGCACTTCTTTGCACCAATCGACACGAGTCTTTTCTTCAGCGATTGTCAAATTTTACGGAATCCAATACGCGCCAATCTTTTTTGCAGCTAAATGTTCATGTATTACATCTGGTGTATACTTATCATACTAATGCCCAGGGATGCTTAAATCTCACGGTATATCACATGCCGATCTTGCTTTATCACTTCGCGCACAGTACCGATGTTTTCTGGCACAACAACCGATTTTGGACGATCTCCTTTAAATTTGTCTGTGAACGAACAACGGCCACAATTAAATTCACTAAACTATTGATCTCACAATGCTTTCGTATGGTGCTTCATCGCCAAAGGTCGAAGTGAGTTGATCGATGCACTGCTATTGAGGTAATCTAAGTCAAAAGTCGTAGTTAATTCAATTTTTTTGACTTAGATGAAATTTTCAAGTCACTAAATAACACAAATTTCGTCCGTATAATAAAACGTTCTGAATACGTATACAGTCAACAATGTCAAAATTTACGATGTGTCTATCAGATGGTGTCTACACCATTATTCAATTCTTCTATTGGAAACTTCGGTATGAAACACTAAACTCGAAGAGATTTATCGCTTAACACCAAATCACTTTTTTCGACTTCACGAATCACGCTTCGTTAAGCATGTTAGCATCTCAACCCTACCTAATGAAGCGTGTAAAAATCATGAACCGTGTAGTTTACTGAGCCTTACATTAATAATTGAAAACGTTGACTGAACGGAATAGGTCATTTATCCCGGTTTATGATGTTCCTGCATTTTTCTATTTGAATGTTTTCATATGTACTGAAAGCTTTATTGTTATTTACACTTTTTATCAGTCTTAAATTACTAATATATATACTGTGGTCATGTTCGATTGCGTGTAGGGCAACACAAGATTTTGAATTTCTCTCATATCTAATGTGGTCAATGTGTTTTTTATATCTCGCTAATATGGATCTTTTTATTTGCCCAATATACCTTCGATCACAATCTTGACTTTAATTTCGTAAATCTTCGATTTTTCATGTTGATCTACTTTATCCGTTGGATTACCCAGGACTTCTCATAATTTATTTTATGGTTTGTACACAACTTTAAAGAGCACTTTTTTCAAAACTTTGCCTAGCCCTCGTATTAATTGGGCACCAAACGGTATTACCATGAATTTATTTTTGTTCTGATCCTTTTGAAAAGTCGAAGATTCTTTAATAATTTTCTAATTAATTTATCTACAATGTTCTTATTATAACCGTTCACTTCGGGTACCTCCCTAATTAATTTTAATACTTTGTTAGAATTATCTTTGTTTAAAGGAACACTGATTCATTTATTTACCATAAAATTTCAACTAGCCCTCTTATTTTGGAAGCTATGATTCGAATCGTTATGAACTTATCTTGAAGTGGGAAACTCTAACATATTTTTATTGTTTTTACTGACTAAAACATCCAGAAATGGTAAACTACCGCTGTTTTTGAGTTCATGCGTGAATACTATGTTTTAGGATTTACTTGTTTAAAAAATGAAAACTACACGTACTTATTAAGGTCCCCACCGGTACGTTTAACTGAGTTTTACTCTACGTTAATAATTAGTTACAATAATTTTTTATACCAAAATATTGATTTAGAATTATGGTTGTTTTATTTCTTTTGCAAAAATATTCAAAATTCAAAAATCAATAAATAATCTACTTTAAATTCGGAATATGTTTTATTGTTCTTATTCAAAAAGTAAGACTTTCATAATAAGAATATAATGTGTTTATATACAAAAGGTCATAAAGTGTTCTTTGTAGCCTATTAATAAAAAAAGAAAGGTCAGCAAAGGCGCCAAGAAAATGTGTATTGACACTTCTCAAAGAGTTTATTGCGAAGGTTATAGGGAAATCTGGATCCCTAAAAAGTTTAGTAAATTATTTATGTTAATGGTAATATAAATCTGTAAATTTCAAGTATTAACTTAGAATAATATACTTTGATGGTCGTTAAACTTAATTTTGCAACTATTTGATAAAGAGAATGTACCACTAAACACCAAATCATTGTTTTGAACTGCTCGACGTACGGTTCGCTAACCATGTTAGCATCATCAGGAGAAGATTTAATCTGAGAGTGAGATTAAATCATCTCCTGATAATGCTAACACCATCATGTAATGGTTAGCGAAACGTGCGTCGAGCAGTTCGACAAAATTGATTTGGTGTTTAGTGGTAGATCTCTTCAAGTTTAGTGTTTTACACCAAATGTTTCAATAGAAGAATTGAAAGAGAATGTGATAGATTTTCTTATAATGTTTACAATATCTTGATTTAGTTATGTTTATTTTTCTAATAGTGCTTTGAAATATAAAAAATCATGCCGACATGCCATGTCCTTAACATCTAATACTCATAAATTTAATATTACGTGTAATATAATTTTCCTTATCTTCTCCCTTTAATATCCCAATTTCTCTTCAGTTTGGCAATTCATTAACTCGCTGTGTTTTATCGTTATATATCGTTATATAATTTATCATTAGACATCGCATTATCCAGAAAGTTCGTAAAGATTTTCCATCAGTTGCTCCTTTAACGCTCATAAACAAAAACATATATCGGATCAGCAATTTTTATGTTTCCATAAGTTTCCGCCATTTTTATACGAGGGTTGCTATTTATGTATTCGAAATTGGCAATAATGGTGTTACTAAACTCTAAGAGATTGACCACTAAACACCAAATCACTTTTTTCAACTTCTCGATGCACGTTTCGCTAACCATGTTAGCATCACCAGGAGAGGATTTAATCTAACTCCAAAACTAAACTATGTTCTATTTATAAAATCACCCTACCTCATGAAGCGTGTAAAAATCATAAACCATGAAGTTTACTGGACCTTACATTAATAATTGAAAAAGTTGACTGAACGGAATAGGTCCTTCACGGAATAGGTCCGGTTCACGATTTTCTTACATTTTTCTATTTGAATATTTTCATATGCATCGAAAACTCTATTCTTATTTACACTTTCAACTAATTTTAACTTACTAATATCTATAGTATGGTCATATTCGATTGCATGTGGGGCAACACAAGATAATACACGTTATTACTACGTTAGTAATCAGTACGTTATATAAGAAGTTCGTTAAAAAAATTAAAATATGTATATACCAAATACAAATATGTCTAAAAGTTTGGAATATTCAAAAAAAGTTTTCTTTTACTCGTTTATGTAATTATCATTTTATTACAACTCTTGATGGTACCAAATAAAGCTGGACACCAAATGACCAATATGTGTAAAATTGATTTATTATTTTGGAGTCAAAAAATTACAGTGTACCAATTTCCTTTAGAAGTTATTTAAAAATATATTCTCTCCTCTTCAAGAAAATTTTGTACTACTGCTGTTCGATAAGGAGGTGCGTTGTCATCCATGAAAGCAATTCTGTCGCCCACTGCGCATCGGAACAGATGCACGACGCACAGCACCAGTGACTCTTCTCTCCACTACCAGTAGAGATGTCCGTGTACCCCTCATAATACTACCCCAAAACATCACCCTCCCACCTTCAAATTAAATACGTAGTTGTACTGTATATAGTCAGACTTGTCAACCTGGAACTCTCCAAACTAATGTTCTTCGTGAATCCGAAACCAAGCCAATTCTCGTCTCACCGGAGAACATAACGTTATTCCAGTTAGTATTATGATTCACCATTTCTCGAGCCCATTGCAATCTTAGATTTTTTTGTTGAAGGGTTAGTTTGGGAACACGTAAAAATCTTCTGCGATGCAATGAAATTTGCGATGAAATTTACTGCTTTCAGTCTGCGTGTTATCGTTTGTCGTGAAACATTTACCCCTTCAAGTTTAACAAGCTCCATTGATATACCACTTGTAGATTCCAGACGATTTCTTCGAGCTATCATTGATATCTGCCAGTCTTGTACAGCTGTTTTACATCGTTTTCTACCACTTCTTTGCGTTATTTGTCTCTTAGAATTTTGTATGAATTTTTGATGCTGCACTTTGGGAAACACTTATAATTTCCGCGAATTCACTTGGATTAAAGTCCTGCTTATGTTTTATGACATTTTTAATGGATTAATTGAAAATTTAAAAATAACTGAAATAATGTGTAAATACCAGCATCAACGGAATGGGCAAAAATCGAAAATTCTTTGTGATCAACAAAACAATACTTTTGTTATTTTTATTTAAAAACGATCTAAAATATATATCCATCATAATTTTTAGAGTATCATCATAGGCGTAGATATTCTATTCGTAAATTTTCCAAACTTGACATATATATATATATATATATATATATATATATATATATATATATATATATATATATATATATATATATATATATATATATTACGCGAAGAAACTCAATGGAGGATGATACTGTACGGGAGGTGGAAATGCTGTGTTAAATGTGGAGTGTTGTATTTGACAGGCTCAACATGCCAGTGTTTAAGAACTACCACTTTATCTGAAGAAAAAAAGCTCTTGATCAATGCGTCTTGCCCGTTATGGCACACGGAGATGAAACACGGATACTCACCTCACAGTCGATGATGTCACATGCACACACGTCAAACTTCGCGTAGCACAGAGGAAGTTAGAAAGGTGTATGCTTGGCATTACAACACGCTATAGAAATACCTGCACATGGATCAGGGAACAAACGAAATTATATGACAACATTAGAAGAATAAAGGAATTTAAAAGGAGATGGGTAGGCCATATCGCGAGGCGATGGGACGACAGATGGACTAAAGCAATTCTTTGGTGGATATCATGAAGAAGACCGAAAACACGATGGACTGAAGTACCCGAAGGAGAGGTCAGGATCGCGCGAGTTAGAAGTATACCGAAGAAGCCTTCATCCTATTAACCGCAAAGTCTTTGCTTCCAAAAGAAAAACGGACAATTAGCTCTAAATAACGAAGACAATTGCAAAGAACTTGCGAAATATTTTGAAAAAATACTAAACTGTCCTGAGCCCTTAAACAAATTACCGACACCAAACCCTAAACAAACAAACCCAGGTTCATTACCACCGAATGAAGTTGAAATAATTAGGCAAATCAAGCGGCTTAAAAATAACAAAGCTTCTGGTGAAGATGGAATCACTGCTGAACTTTGGAAATCCGCTGGTCCAAGTACAATCAAGGAAATAACCAAAATTCTACAAGAAGTTTGGCGAACCGAACGGACTCCAGAAGATTGGAAAGATGCTCTAATCCATCCACTACACAAGAAAGGAGATAGAACGGATGTAAACAACTATAGAGGGATATTTCTTCTCCCAATTTGTTATAAGATTCTATCTCAATGTCTACTAGACAGAGCACAGGGCCAGTTAGAACCTAAAATTGGTGAATAGCAAGCAGGTTTTCGACCGGGCAGATCCTGCCCTGAACAGATCCTGAATCTAAAGTTGATCCTAAGACATCAAAAACTTTACAACAAAAATCTCGTCTGTACATTTGTGGATTTCAAAAAAGTATATGATTCTATTGACCGCGAACCTTTATTCCGAATCTTGAAAGAACAAGGACTAGATCTGAAAACGCTGGCAATTATTAAAGCAACATTAACTAACACAAGGTCAAAAGTTAAATTCATGGAAGGGAGATTTGTAGGCTAACTTTCTCTGCACATTCCTTGAGGACTTCTATCTGTTTGGTTGCCTTTGTTTCATTATCTGCGAGTATGGCCAGGTCGTCCGCGAAGACTAGTTTTTTTTCAGTTCCTTTTCCCATTCTCTTATGACTTTGTCCAGGACCAGGTTGAAGAGGAGTGGGGATAACCCATCTCCTTAGCGTATTCCGGTTTTTCAGGAATTTATCAGGAAGGGTTCGGAATTTCTCCCATAAATTTCACTTTAGAGACTGTGTCGGTCAGTGTCTGCTTGATTAATCGTAGTGTTTTGGGGTCGAGTCCTTGTTCTTCTAGGATGTTGAACAGAGATTTTCGGTGGATGCAGTCGTATGCTTTCTTGAAGTCCACGAACGTGCAGATGATTGGGACGTTCCTGATAGCTTTGTATTTCAGTATTGTTTTTAAGTTGAATATTTGTTCAGTGCATGAGCGACCAGGGTAAAAGCCTGCCTGGTACTCGCGAATTTTGTGTTCTAATTGTTCTTGTGTTCTCTGGAGAAGGCATGCTGAGAGGATTTTGTAAGTGACTTGTAGTAAGGAGATTCCTCTAGTTGTTCACATCTGTTCTGTCTCCTTTCTTGTGCAGCGGGTGTATAAGAGCACATTTCCATTCAGCTGATAATTTTTCTGTTTGCCAGATGTTTGTGAAAATTTGCGTAAGTTCCCACATTGAGTTTGATCCGAGGTTTTTCAATAGTTCCGCGGTGATACCATCTTCACCGGATGTTCTGTTATTCTTCAGTTTTTGTATGTGCCTGTGAATCTCTTCCTGTGTTGGTGGTGGTGATTCTGAGTGGGTATAGATACTATTTTCCTTGGGGAAACTTGTGTCGCGTTCGGAGCAATTGAGGAGATCAGAGAAATAGTGTGCCAGGTATTGACAATTCTCCTCATTGTTTAGCGCTAATCTCCTATTCCGCTTTTTGATGCAAATATTTTGTGGTGTGTACCCACGGATTTGTCTTGCGATAGTCCTATAAAAGTATCTCGTGTTATAATTGTGGAAATTCTCCTCTATAGAGTCTAGTTGTTCCTTCATGTACTTCCTCTTAGTTTGTCTGAAAACTTTTGCGGCCTGTTTTCTAGTCTCGTTAAAAAGCTGTTGGCTTTCTGGGGATTTTTTATTGTTGTACTCCTGAAATGCTCGTTTGCGCCGCTGCAATGCAGTTTCGCATTCTGAGTCCCACCAAAGGTGTTTTGTGTTCTTTTTCAATGGGATCAGTTCAGTTCTTGTGCTTTTTGTGTATTTTTTTGTGGAATTTTTCCTGTGTATCTACCTGTTCCTTTTTCTATTCTTCTGTTATGTTGGATTCCTTGATCTTTTTTGTGTCGAATTTCTATAGATATGCCTTTTTCTGATGAATTTTCCTTGGGGTGAACTAGACTTTGATTCGTGTTAGGTAGTGGTCTGAGTCGATGTTTGCATCTCTGCCGACTTGAACATCATGGATCTCTCTTTGGTGTGGGTATGAGATCGCAACGTGGTCTATCCAGAATTCACCAATCTGTTGTATAGGCGATCTCCATGTCTTCTGTTTTCGTAAAGATTTTCTGAGGAATGTTGACATGATCTGCAGGTTATTCTGTTGGCATAGTTCGATGAGTTTTATGCCGTTCTTGTTGGTGAATTTGTGATCGGGGAATTTGCCAACGGTTTTCTGATGGATTTTTTCCTTACCGATTTGTGCGTTAAAAGCGCCTAGTAAAATTTTGATGTTATCTTTTGGGGCCTTTGCCATTATCTTTGCTAGCGTTGCCCAGAATTTCTCTGTAGACTTGGGGTTTTTCTTGTGTATTTTTTATTGGCGCAATGTTTACGCATTGTCATTAGTCTATTGTTTATGGGGGTGATTTCTTTAATAGAGTTAACTATCTGTTTGTGTACCATAAAGGCCGTGCCCAGAAGCGGATCACCACTGGCGACTCATTTGTCTGTCCTGCTTTTGAATATGAAATAGTTCCCGTAGTCCACCGTGTGCTCATTTCTGATGCGTGTTTCTTGTAGGGCAAGCACAAGTATCTTTTGTCTGTTAAATTCTGAGGTTAGGTTGTGAAGTTTTCCTCGTTGGATTAGCGTGTTGATGTTGAAGGTGCCAGTGTATGTAGAACTCCTACATACACTGGCACTGGGGGAAATTTACCGGAAAGCTCCGACTTTTTTTGAAATCGTAAAAGTCCAGGTTCCCCAGAATTCGAGTACCCGGTTGGCGTCTGTCGAGGGGTGGATTGATTACCACCTGGGGTATTATTGTTATTACTTGCACGAGCCATGATTGCTTATAAGTTTATGGGTCCAGTGTTTCCACTGGGAGTTTAGAACCAGGGATTGTTAGTTCCTGGAAGGTGGTGTACAGCCGCACCCTCTGGCTGAACAGACGCCGATCAGGTTGCCGATATATATATGACATCGACATCGTTAAGTATATTGGACCCGAGTGGCAGAGGAAAGCCCAGGACCGTGAAGGTTGGAAGCATGCTGAAGAGGCCTTCATCCTGCAGTGGATCGATACGGGCTGATGATGATGATGATGATGATGATATATATATATATATATATATATATATATATATATATATATATATATATATATATATATATATATATATATATATCGATCCGTTGATTTAGAAACGTTATCTACCATTCGTGAAAATATTATATATAACATTTATATATACACGTATGTATTACATATCTTGAACCCAGAAATATATACATTTTTTGTTTATTTACCTTTGCTGCAAAAATATGTCGTCAAATAAAATATACGGTGAAACGTTAGATATTTTTAAAATGCTGCCAATCCAAGCCGGATTTGAGTGGTTTTAGTAAAAGTGATGTAATGGTTGACAGATTGATAAAGTTGTTGCTTGTTTACTTTTATTTTTTTATAGAAGATTGCAGAAAATGTTCCAAAATAAACAGATTAATTATTTTTCGTATAATACGCGGTATTTTTGAGTTTGTTGCGAGTTTGTGCACCATTTTGTTTCAAGCAAGTATTCAAATTTGAGTAGGGACGAGCTATTGGTATGAAAGAAACATATTTAAGTTTTCGTGAAATATCTAGTTGATTAAGTATTGATACTTTTATATTTGTTAGGACATGGATAAGGCGGTTTGACCGTCAGAGTTTTGACGGGTTTGATGGTATGGGTATATAAATCGTCATAAGAAATCGACATAGTAGATGAGAGTATTACGACAATGCAGCGTCCTCTTCCTTCCCCCATACAAATTGATGCCGCATCCATCCTATTCTCCGGGCTTGGCCCTCTCCGACTATTCCAACATGAAGAAATGGCTAGTTGCAAAGAAATAAATTAGCTTCGAATGAAGAGATCATTGCCGAAGCAGGGGACTATTTTGGCAAATTCGGTAAATCGTACTTTTCGGAAGGCTTGAGAAATGCCAGATGAATTGTTTCGAGCTGAAAAGAGACGTTGAAAAACATATCGATTTTTGGTTAAAAAAAATTAATTTAAAAAGTATCTGACTTTCACTTTACCCTCCTAGATAAAACTACAGAAACGAACTGTAATTTATAGTAAAATACTTTTTTTGTAACATGTATATCAAGTACGTTAAACAAGCTGATAATAATTTCTGATTTTTCTCAGGCTGGAATTGTTTTGATAGGTCGGGATAAATATTCATCTGACCATCGAAAAATAAATTATGTATTCAATATTAACAATAATATTAATTCAATATGGCTTCATTGGTTTTAGATATTTCTCGTTAGTTTTCCTGTTAAATGAACAGAAATTCAATTAACTGGAACGATATGAACGATTTTCGTGATCATTCAGGTAGCTGGAAATATAGTGGATCTCATTTAAAACCAATTAATAAACGATTTTCCTACCGGAAATTAGTGAATATTCAATCAAGTGATATATTCAACACTTGGCAATAAAATGTTGTAATTATTATTAAACTATAAAACAATTATGATTAATACATACACATATATTGGGTTGATGCAAAAGTTTGTCTCATTTTGCTTACGATACGTTTGTCAAAAGTGGTGAGTACGTGAAAAGTGGTACAACGATTCTTTAAGGGTTATTTCAACATCGGATATCATGGTGAGATCCACAGCCGCAACTTCATTGTCAGATGGGTGGATGGTGGGCACTTCGAATGAAGGGTTTTTTAATGAAAGCAAAGCCACCTGGTCCTTCTCGATCAGCACAAATGCCGCGAAATGGGGATATGGTAAGGAGAGGATTCTGTGAAATTCTATTCGTTCTGCTAGTCGGTTCATTTTTTAACTAAAGATGAATAATAGCACTGTAAAGCGTATTTGAACAAAATTGCCGATTTTGGGTATAGGAAAATTCCCGTGAATTAGAAGAGAGACCACTGCACAGTCCAAAAACAACATCGCAGAAGGGAGCCCTTATTTCAACTTGAAAAACCTTTTGAACCAAGTTCAACAAAGAGAAGATTAAGAAACGTTTGGAAGAGTGCAGGCATATTTTCGAGAACTGTAAAATTTTTCGAAACTTTTCCGCGCTTTACATTTATTAACCAATTTTATTAATGTTAATAAATTTTTGTTTACAAAATTTTAATGGAGTCATGCTTCTTTAAAATGGCCCGATTCTTGTATAATATAAAATAATACCGATAGGGGTTGAAATAAAATAAAAAATGATAAAATAATAATTTCTATATATATATATATATATATATATATATATATATATATATATATATATATATATATATATATATATATATATATATATATATATTAAATATATATATATATATATATATATATATATATATATATATATATATATATATATATATATATATATATATATATATATATATGTATGTATAATGTAATGATAGTTTCTCGGGTATCCCGTGTTAGCTGAATATCAGTAAACGCTTTGAAAATGATGGATGAGATTCCATCGAAACGTCAGCGAAACCGTTCACCAGTAGACATGACATTCAGCTAACACGGGATACCCGAGAAACTATCATTACATTTCACACCCGTGAAAACATTCGTCAAAGCACATATATACTTATATGTATGTATATATATATATATATATATATATATATATATATATATATATATATATATATATATATATATATATATATATGTGTGTATATATACACGGTGTGTTCAAAGTTGATTCATTTATTTTAAGACATGTAGAACTCGTAAAAATAAGTAATTTTACCAAAAAGTTTTTAACAGTGAGAAAATTTGTTAACATACCTAACTTTTTGATATTCTCGACCACTGCGTTGTAAACACCTAAAGTATTTGTTTACAGCTGATACTGCTTTTTGAAATTTATTGAACAACTTAAAGTTATAAATCACGTGGAAGCGTTTTTAAAAACTTTATGTTTTGTTTTTGGGTAGTACAAAGAGTAACGGTTCTATTGACAGTTAACTAAAGATTGATTTTTGTTTACAGTTTACAATATTTATATTAAAATTAATGTTAACTAAGGGCTGTGTCAGCAATGACATCATCTGCTGGAGCTGACTCATTTGGTTGAGGTGCAAGCTGGCGATGTTAGTCATATAACTCCTCCCGCCGAAGATGAAAACAAAAGGGGTGAATGTTTGTTTTCGACCATATCCTGTAGGGGTATTTCTTCATTTCTTTTCTTGATCGGGTTGGTGGTTTGGACCGGGTTCTTTTTCTTTTTGTATATTTTCCATGCGAATATACTAATTATAGTTCCCACTATAAAGATGGTAGTGAGGGTAGTTGAGCTTAGTGCCATTATATGTAATTGGGAAGATTCTGGAATTTTTAAAAGTTTAGCTTTTTCTTGTAATTGTTTTATTTGGTTAATATCGATTGATTGTAGTTGAAGATGGGTTTGTTTTTGAGGTTCTTCTATAGTTCCAAATTCGATTGGTGGTAGCAGGTAGGGATTGCCTTTTAGTAATTCTTCTTTGTTTCAATATTGATTTTGTAATGCCTGAATTTCACAATTGTGAGGTATTTGTATAAGACTTGGCTCTTTAATTAGTATATATTCTTGTTTATAACAGTTTTGATATATTCTTAATGGTTGTTCATTGGGAATAATCAAAATATACTTGTTATTGATCCATTGTATAATAGGTTGGTCTAATGTCACATTAATCAGTTGGCATTGGCGGTTTTCTGCGTATCGGATGAATGTAGTAATGCATTCTTTCGTTGTTGGCTTCAGTTCATTTGGGCAAAGATAATTATCTTCTATTTGCGGACATTCTGTGTTGCTAAATTGTTGCGAATGAGTGCCAATAATTAGATAGGGTTGATTAGGTACAATCAATGTATTGTTTATAGGTATAGGAAATAGATGAAAAGATTGAAAGATTTATTCCTTAAAAATAGGAAAGTGAATTACAAAAATAATTTTGTCTTTGACAAATTTCACTTGCAAACTCGCAATTTGGTAGTAATTATTTAATTCTTGCAAATTAAGAATTTTATCCTTTCCGTATAACATTGTTAAATTAGATATTAGATTTGTCATTTCTTGAGCCGATATTATGGTGCTGTGTAAAATGTTCAAATGAGCGAAAGCGATAGCATCTTCAATATTGTCTAGAAAAGTGATTAAATTCTGACAATTAAGAGTTAGTTGATCAATAATATTATACGTATGTAAATAAGTATCTAGATTGAAGAATTTGTTTATTATGTTTGATTTAAGTTCCTCCTTGATTGTCCTTCCTTGATTGTTCTTTGATTTTTATCAAGGATATTAATAGTTTCGTTGTAGTTCTGAATGAGTTCTTTCGTCAAGGATATATGTTGCATTATTTCTTTCTGAAAAAAAATTTCGTTCGTTTGGAGTTCATTGATTGCCGTATCATATCTTTCTCCATCTTCTGAATCAAGGGTACCAAAAATCCATTTTTGTACTTTTCCTACTAGATTTATTAGTCCTCTTTTGATTCTAATATGGGGTTGAATATTGTTTAGCTTGGTTTTTGTTTCCTGTATTAAATAATGAGTTTGGTTCATCATAGATTTTAAATTTACGACTTTATTAAGTGGTATGTCTGTTATTTGAAGTCTAATGTTGTTGAAATAGTCTTCAATATTGTTTAACTGATTGACAAGTGAGGATGTTTGTATATAGTGGATGAAGGTATGTTTGTTTTCTATTATTCGTATATTTCCAAGTTGAAAGGGAAATAGTGGTGTTTTTATAGGGGTTATAGTTACGTCGGTTTCAGTCTTCGCTCTTATAGTCTGTATCGTCACTACAAGTAGGTATACTGTCAGTATCTTCATTGTTTTTCTGTGGACAAAAAGAATACTTCTTTGGTTTTTGTAGATTAGCTTTATGAATAATTTTATCTTTAGTTGTTATTATCTTTTTTCCTATATCTTGTTTTACTTTAGTTTTTCTATAGCGAGGTTTATCTTTTGTTCGCTTAGCTGTTTTATCTATGACATATGTATCTAATTGTTCTTCGTAATCTATTGGGTTTTCTCTATTCTGATTACGTTTTTCAATTATTTTTGTCTTTGTTTCTAGAGAGGTATTATATATATTTTTATATATTTCTTTCAGTCGTTCCTTTCTATCATCAATGAATTTATTTATTATTATTTCATCTGTTAGATCGAATGGATCCAAGGCATTCAATTTTCCGTTAATGACATCTATAGGCCTTTGTTTAGTGACACTATGTGTTGTCAAATTGTATCCTAATACAGCGTATAACATTAATTCTTTTTCATTGACATTTGGATCTTTTAGTTTTAATACTCGATATAATTCAATTAATGTTGAATGAAATCGTTCAACAGGACTATTGCTATTCGAATTTCCTGGGGTAGTAAAGTGTATTGAGATGTTATGTAATTTGCAGAATTCTAATAATAATGATGATTTAAATTCCGTGCCGTTGTCACAAGTAATTTGGCTTGGGATACCATGGTGGTTCATGAATAATATTAAATTATTTAAGACAGTACTTGCAGTACAAGTTGGTTCTAAAATATAGGCTTGTCCGTATAAGGAAAATACGTCTATTAGGGTTAGGAATTTTACATTATTTATTTGAAAAGTATCTATGTGTATTGATTCTAAAGGTTGTGTTGGTGTTGGTGATATCGAAAATTTTATTTTCGGTGGATTACGATCATATTTGGATCGTTGGCATATCTCGCAATTATTAATTAGTTCTGTTAGATCTTCTTTCATTTTTGGCCAATAATGTATTTTCTTTAAGGCTAGTAAACCTTCATTGATACCTCTGTGGCATGTTTTAGTATGATGATGGTTAATCAATTTCTGTTGTTTTTCTTTATCTTCGACATCATTCAATAGTATTTTTGATATAAGTAATTTGTATGAGTTATTTTTGAACACGTTCGATAATATAACGCTAATCTCAAGATATAAATTTTCATCTGTATAATTTGTATAGATACAATAAAGTTTCTTGGGTTCTACATACTCTTTGAAGAAGTGTATTATTTCTTCTACGTAGTTTTCTGCTAAGTGGACGATGATTCATTTCTTATGTCCAAATATTTTTCTTCTTTTAACATGTAGATTTCCTCCTGTTTTTCTTCTAAATATTAATTGGTTGGAGTACATGTTTAGGCAATTTTCCGTAATAGGGATATTTAAAATTGGATCTTCCAATAATGTGTGAATCGTTTTCAATGGTCTTAGTAATTTTATAGTGACTGGTTTGTCCGTATAATTATAGATTTCGGTATATGCAAATCCATTTTTTGAGGTAGTTAGAGTTTTTGGTATAAAGGCTTTATTATCAAAATTTTGTTCAGGAATAATTATATCACTATCTTGTTGATCCACTGGTACATTTATTAGGTGAACTTCGTGGGCGTTAATTCTGATTTTAAATTCTTCCTTTTCGGGTTCTCGGAATTACAAGGGAATCTGTGTGGTTCTGTTAATTAATTTATTGTTTGATAGATCGATCGTGAATTTGTGTTTTAGAAGTTCTTTTAATCCAATAATTCCGTCGAAGTATTCGTGAAAGTCAAATAGGATAACTGGTATTTCGTCTCTTACTTGAAGTTCAGGGAAGGCTGGTATTTCTGCTTTGAATAATACTTCTTTTTCTCCTATTCCTGTTTTTATTTTAGATGGTGAATGATAAATTTTATCTGAATAAAATTTTTCTGTCTTTGAAGGTTTTAAAATTGAGTGAAAACATCCGGTGTCGATTAAGAGTTTTAAAGGTGGGTTACTTATTTTTATGTATGGTAGGTTATTATTTGTATCCGTATGCATTTCGCATTTTACGTCGGGTTTTCGTTTGTTATAGCAGTCTGAAAATTTCCGTCGTAATAATAGTTGGGTGTTTCGTCATACGGTTCTAAGATTTCTGCTGAGTCCTCGTTATTATAATCTGTCGTCGTGTCTGTCCATCCATCTTCGTTCTCGTATGCAGGGGTCAAGTATGAATCATATTCGGTATCTTCTGATGATTCATTTTCCATCTGATACAATTCCTGTGACGTAAAACTTCTTTGACCGGTGGGTTTGAAGAAATTTTGATTTTGTCTTGTTTACTTGGAATTGTAGATGTTATAGACATCGGTTCCGGTTTATTGGTTGGTACTTGTCCTGTCGGTTGAAATACGTTTTTCGGTGGTCCGAAAACTTGAAGATTTGTTGGGAAATGGTGTTGTATTTGTCGCGGTTGGATATTGATTGGTCCTTGTGGAAAGGGTGGTTTGTAATTCTGATAATTCTGAATATTTTGAGGCCTTACATGGGAATTAAATCTTTGTGTTTGGAATTGGAGGTCTCATTGGTGTATTGAATGGTGTTTGAAATTGAGGCTTCGTTTGCGAATTAAATTGTTGGAATGGCTGATAGAGTTGTGTGTTCGGATAATTTAAATTTGGATATTTAAATGGTTGAATTTGTGTTTTTAAATGAAGAATATTATTTTGCGTCTGGTGTTTAAACAAATTCTGTGTATATTGGAAATTTTGTTCTTCTGTCACATATGACATCGCGCTTTCTAATGCATGGAGCCTTTAATCTAATGATACTTTGCAGATATCCTGGTAGTCCTCTGATGAATGTTCTTAAGCTGGCTTGTTCATATTGTCTCGTATAAATAGCTTTTGTTGTGACATTCATGTGCGTGATGGGGATTGTATTCACTTTCTGGGTTAGTTGACTTTTCAGTATCTGAATTCTTTTCCCGAATTCTAGAGGATTCTCGTTCTTTAATGGAGAGGCTACTAACAAATCTTGTTCTAGGCATTCCAAGTTTCTTTTGTCTCCAAAATAATTATATAATGCGGTTTTTATGTCTACCCAATTTTCTAATTCCAGTCTGTTGCCTACTAATAGTTGTGCTCTGTCTATTAGTTTAATTCTAGCTATTCTGGTCAAATAACTAGTAGTATCGTCGTTTCCGTATTTCTTGAATAAGTAATCAATTGCTGAGATAAAGCTAGCAAGATTAAAAGTATTTCCATCATAGGGTGGAATTGTGTCTACGTACATACGTAATAACGTATAATTTATATTCTGTGGAGTAGTCATTTTAGTTGCCATATTTAAGGTGTTATTAAATTGATAAATTAATTCTGCTTCGCTAATACTCATAAATTCAATAATTTACTGATCAATACTTGATTATAAAATAAAATATTGAAATATGCTATGCGTAAAATGTTAAAAATCGTTCATATATGATTAAAAATAAAAATAAAATAAAATAAAAGGATTAAATTATTAAAGGGATATATTAACCATAATTTGTTAATATAAACTTTAAAAATAACTACATTTCTACTTAGTGACTAGATATTGCTCGTCTTTCTTAATTCAAAGTTCGCGCTTTTAATTTAGAGAAAGTTGTATTCCTAAAATTAAATAATTAAATAAATTATCGATTATAAGGTTCGTGCCAGATAATCGTTTAAACTAATGATATGTGGAAAAGTAAATAAAATTAAATAATTTAATAAAATTATTGATTATTAGGTTCGCGCCAGATAATCGTTTAAACTAGTGATATGTGGAAAAGTAAATGAAATTAAATGATTAAATAAAATTATTGATTATAAGGTTCGCGCCAGATAATCGTTTAAACTAATGATATGTGGAAAAGTAAAAAAAGTGATGAGGGATGATTCGTCTTAAAATTAGATTTGATGCGTTCTTAAAATTAGGGTGATTTTTCTTTGTCGTGTTTGCTTGTTTGCTTTTTCTTAACCTACGTTTCTTAAAATTACTTTCAATCTCTTATCCGGAGAAATCGAAAGGGGTCGATAAAGGAGTACTGGACACTCACCGTATTTTTAGCCTGTCACGGGTCGTCAGCCGCTTGTCCTTCTATCGGGGTGAACCTCTAGCTCTGCAATAGTCGTTGGTTTCTTTGTGCTGGGTTGATCAGTAGACGGCTTCAATCCAAATCAGACTCGATGCTGTGGCTTTGGGGATGAAGGTGTGGTCGATACACTGATCTGTTTTCCGACTGCGCCAGTTAAAGTTAGAAATCATGTGGAAGCGTTTTTAAAAACTTTATTTTTGTTTTTGGGTAGTACAAAGAGTAACGGTTCTATTGACAGTTAACTAAAGATTGATTTTTGTTTACAGTTTACAATATTTATATTAAAATTAATGTTAACTAAGGGCTGTGTCAGCAATGACATCATCTGCTGGGGCTGACTCATTTGGTTGAGGTGCAAGCTGGCGATGATAGTCATATAACTAACATAACTTGACTCTTTTTTAGGTTTATTTTTAAGCCAAATTGTTCGCCGGGTCTTTTCACCTCGTATACATCTTTGCGGTTTCTGTGGGTCTTGTTAGTTTATAAGTTTATAAGTAAGATAGTTTAAGTTTACACCATTGATCTTTACACCATCCTGTTTCCAATCCAGATTACGGAATACTTCTTCATGGCAGACCGAGAAAAGAATAGGCGATATTGCGTCATCCTGCCGTGCACCTCGCTTTACATTAATTCCATCTTCAAGATCATCAAGATGAATTGTCGCTATAACTCCATCATATATCAATCCCAATAAGCTTGCATATGCTTTGTCTATCCCTTGGCTAAGCAATGCATCCACTATGACCTGCTTTGAGATTGAGTCAAATGCTTTTTCATAGTCGGTAAAATCCAAGCACAGTAGCATGGTGTATTCGTTGTGCCTTTCTGTGGCCTGCTGCACAACCTGGATGTGATCCATTGTACTGAATCCACTTCTGAATCCTGCTTGTTCTCTTGGTTGGGCGTTATTCAGTTTTCTTAGCATTCTTTTATATTTTATCTTGGTTGAAACTCTATACATTACCGACAGGATGCTTATTAAATGGTAGTCCTTTAAATCTTCATGTGCTTCTTTTTTATGTAAAAGGATCACTTCAGCATTTTTCCATAAGTCAGGGACTTTTTGTTCTTTGAAGCATTTTGAGTAAAATTTTGCCAATGTTTTATGTAAAGTGCGACCACCAGCTTTTAGCATTTCGACAGTTACACTATCCTTTCCTGGAACCTTGACAGTTTTCATCGAGATTCTATAGGATTTATCACTTCCTCCACTAGGATATTTGGCATTTGTTCTTCCGTGGGTCTTGTTGTCTTTGATTTCATATAACTGTGAATACATTTTTCTGACAATCTCTATCAATTCCGTACGCGCCCTACACACTATGCCATCCTCACGCAAAAATTTGCGTTCTTTTCTATCTAAGTTTCTGTTTAGCCTTGTTAATTCTCCTGTTTTCTTACAGAGTTTTTTTGTACCGGCGCGTTTCCTCTCTGATACATTTTCTTATAGTTTTGCGGAGCTCAGCGTACTTGACCAAAGGACTAGTTTTCTGATATTAGTCTGATGCTCCTGCCTTGACATGTTTCCCAGGAGCATAGGCTCTAAATGATATAGCTCACAGCTTCATTTTACTAGTCAAATCCCTTTACCACATCAAGGAGGGGGCCATAAAAGGGGTATATATATATATATATATATATATATATATATATATATATATATATATATATATATATATATATATATATATATATATATATATATATATATATATATATATATATATATCTTGTTTGGATTAGTAGTAGCATTAAAAAAAATTCTAACGGGATATGAACAAAATGTTTGATGGTTTTACTGTATATTTTATTTGGCACATGTTCGCCAAGAATGTCCTCTTGCTCTTTATGTATACTGTAGTGCACACTCTCTCAACCTTGCTATTGCTGATTCATGTTCATTAGCAAATATCCGAAATTGCATTGGGATTGTGCAGTCTGTTGGTTCCTACTTTCGACTTTCTGCTCAACGCACTGCTTTGTTGAAAGAAAAAATTCAAGAGCTACTACCCGTCGGTAACCAAAAAAGCTTACTCTCAATGTGTGAAATACGGTGGATCCACAAACATGAAGCTATTATAAGATTCAGGGAAATTTATTCAGCGATTGTGAATGCTCTCGAAGAACTCCAATTTAATCACAATAAGGAAACATAGCAACGAGCCGCCCAGTTGCTAAGTACGCTTCGATCTTCGGATTTTGTGATGTGTTTAGTGATTCTTCAAAAAGTTATGAGCTATACATTGTCGCTATCAAAACAATTACAGACAATTGGCATCGATCTTATCGCGGTATTCAAACATGTAGATGATGTTATTAATGTCTTACAACTCCTGAGAAACAACACTGACGTCGAATATCTTCATCTCTATGAAGACGCAAAGGTTTTACTGGAAGAAAATGGTGGTATACTGCGAATACCACGCGTCGTCGGAAGACAATTAAATAGACCGAACATTCCTGCATTGGATGTATGCACGTATTACAAAATTAATTTGTTCATTCCATTTTTTAATCATACAATTCAACAATTGATTGAAAGGTTTACCAAACATCGTAAAGTAGTATCAGCATTATCTGGTGTGCTACCTTCAAATTTTACCGCCAGTTCTGAAATTGAAGAAGCAATTTCCATGTACTCGTCACTGCTTCTCGAAAGCAACATATCAGTGGTTAAAGCAGAACTTGAAGTATGGAAAACAGTGATGACAAGTATCTCGCCTACCCCGAAATCTAGTTTGGAATGCCTAGATATGTGCGATAAAAACCTTTATCCTAATATTTACACATTACTACAAATCTTGGCTACCATTCCTGTATCCACTGCTACCCCAGAAAGGTCTTTCTCGAGCCTAAGGAGACTGAAAAACTATTTACGAAACACTACAAGTGAAAACAGACTTAATCGTTTGGCTCTCATGAACATTCACTAGGGAACAGAAATTCATGCAGATGAAGTAGTGGATATATTTAAAAGAAAAAGCCGAAGATTTCTTAGTTAAGAACTTTATAAATATGTCGTAATTTTTCCGATGAATATATAGATATTAAATTTGATGTAAGTATGTTTTTGTTGTTTTATTTACTTCAAACTAGATAAGATATAAAAGATATACTATACACCCCATGATTTTCCAGTCTAATTTTGTCCTTGGGGTTTTTTAGGATGTTTGCAACAGTTTTGTGTGGCTTGTAGGCTGTTCTGATCTTATGTTTCCTTAGTAGTCTGCCTATCCTATATGTAATTCCTTTTACGTATGGTAGCTGGACCTTTGGTGTATTTGGTTCATGGTCCTTTATTGTTCTTCGTGTTTGGGTTTCTTGACGGCGAATGGCCTTCCTGATACAATTTTCTGAATATCTATTTTGTCTAAGGGCTGTGGAAATTTTTGGTAGTTCCTTGCTTCGTGTATCTGGTAGTGTCAGTCGAAAGGATCTGGAAATCAAGGTGTTCGCTACTCCTTGGATTTGAGCAGGATGATGATGGGATTTAGCGTTGAGGTATCGATCGGTGTGAGTTGGTTTCCTATACACTGTGTATTCGAGTGTCCCAGAAAGTTTCCTTGTGATAAGGAGATCTAAAAACGGCAGTTTTCTTTCCTGTTCGACTTCCAGAGTGACTGTATTCTGGGGTGGATTTCGTTTAACTGAGTTAGGAAGTCGTTTAGAAGTTCATTTCCGTGAGGCCATATTATAAAGAAATCATCTACGTAGCGTTTCCAAAGTTTAGGTTTTAAAGGAGCGCTGGCCAATGCCTTTGTTTCGAAGTCGGTCATGAACAGGTTGGCTATAACGGGTGATGAAGATGATCCCATTGGGGCACCGTCGGTCTGTATGTAGATCTGCTGGTTGAAGGGAATTCAAGCAGTGTTCGGAGTTATTTTTCAAGCAGTGTTCGGAGAGTTCCCCCACAAATGGTGGAAAGTCTTCGTTCATTGAAATTAGGTTCAGGGCCTCGTCTATGGGGACACTTGGATACAGTGAGACAATATCCAGGCTTGCCAATATGTCTGTAACCTCTAGTTGGAAATCTTTAATCATCCTTATCAAATGTTCTGAGTTTTGAACATAGGACTCGGCAAGTTTGACGCTTGGTTGCATGATACTTGCTAGATATTTTTCCAAATTTTGTGTTGGAGATCCGAAGGCACTTACTATGGGCCTTAATGGGATTTCTGGTTTGGTAGACCGTAAAGTTTAGGACATCTGCTTGATTTTTCCCTTGGAATTATTCTTCGTTCAATGTCCGGTTCCAGTATCCATGCTTTGATTTTACTTTTGGTCGTTTTTTCTAGATAGTTTGTCGGATCTCTGTTCACTGGTTTATATGTCGTTTCCAGTAAAATATTCGTCATCTTTGCCATATACTCTTCGGTGTTCATTATGACTGTTGCGTTTCCTTTGTCCGCCGGTAATATAGCGATATCATCGTTTCTTTTTAAACTTTCAAGCGCTCTGATTTCAGTCTTAAAACATTTGGTTTTGGTATTTTCTTGGATCGTAGTATTCGCTCTACATCTTGTCTGATTATTCCCGCTTCTTCATCTGACTTGTCGTCTAGGGTTGATTCAAAGTTCGAAATTATTTCTTTTTTTGGTATATGTTTTGGGGCATGCCAAATTTGAAGCCTTTGCTTAGTATAGATTCTTCACCTGTGGATAAGTGGTGGGTAGGTACATTTATAACTAATTTGTTATTGTCTTGGATTTCTTTTGGACGTTCAGAATATATTTGTTTTAAATTAGCAAACTTCTTTTTTTGTTTTTCCGTTTTAAGATTGTAATTCGATTCGCTGCGCCAAAAAGATACTTTGTCTATGTCATTCCACAAAATAGGATGGATCTTGTTGCTTAGTATCGACTGTAATAGATATGTTCCTTTTCCGTTCTGTCCAAATGCCTTCTTTTCTCTCGGATTTGTTCTCGAAGAAGAGCTTGGCTTGCATTTCTTAAGATAGCATTGGTTTTTCTTGTTCTTGTATGACAGGCGACTTTTGTGCATGTCGGTTGGAGGGACAAAGGCATTGGCCAGCGCTCCTTTAAAACCTAAACTTTGGAAACGCTACGTAGATGATATCTTTAAAATATAACAACTTCCTAACTCAGTTAAACGAAACCACCCTAGAATACAGTTCACTCTGGAAGTCGAACAGGATAGAAAACTGCCGTTTTTAGATCTCCTTATCACAAGGAAACTTTCTGGAACACTCGAATACACAGTGTATAGGAAACCAACTCACACCGATCGATACCTCAACGCTAAATCCCATCATCATCCAGCTCAAATCCAAGGAGTAGCGAACCTCTTGATTTCCAGATCCTTCCGACTGGCACTACCAGATACACGAAGCGAGGAACTACCAAAAATTTCCACAGCCCTTAGACAAAATTGATATTCAGAAAATTGTATCAGGAAGGCCATTCGCCGTCAAGAAACCCAAACACGAAGAACAATAGAGGAACATGAACCAAATACACTAAAGGTCCAGCTAGCATACGTAAAAGGAATCACAGATAGGATAGGCAGACTACTAAGGAAACATAAGATCAGAACAGCCTACAAGCCACACAAAACTGTTGCAAACATCCTAAAAAACCCCAAGGACAAACAGACGGATACCGGCCAGAATACAAGAACATAAAAACGACTTAAAAAACAAACAAACCACGTCCGCTCTGTTCCAGCACCATCTACATACAGGACATAAAATCAATTTTGAAGGAGACAAAGAAATAGCGAATATTGAAAACTACAAGGTCCGAACAATCAGAGAAGGCCTTGAAATAGAAGAAAGAGGTGAGTTGAATACGCGAAACGACGCTCGCAACATTCCAAAAGTATGAAAATCTCTTCTGAAAAAAGAAAAAACGTGGTAACGTGGCCGCGAGGTAGAAAAAGCAATAAATGGACTCCCGACAGCGTTGCCAAAAGCCGCAAATACTCCCGAACTAACTCGATATAATCTGCGCGTCGCTTTTGGGGACGGCCGGCTATAAAAGCGAATACAACGACCCGTGCACGTCAGTTGGACTTTTCAGTCGAAGTGACAGCATTTGAAAATGCCAAATGCGATTTTGGGGAAACGTCGTGACGGTCAACGGATCGACACCAAGAATGATTTAGTATATATATATATATATATATATATATATATATATATATATATATATATATATATATATATATATATATATATATATATATATGTCGTATTATATTATACTATTATGTATGGAAAAGGTCAAATATCTTTAGAACGCTTTGGAATTTTTTAATGCAATTTTGTCACTTTTTGGATATATTTTCTTTTTTTCTAGTCGACATTGATTGAAATCCGAGGCCAATTTGATTTTTTTGTAATGACAGCAGTACTTGAATTTGGCATCATGTTATTTGAAAGCTGTCGAATTTGAATGTGTATAAAAATAACGTTTTAATTCCATTGCTAAGATGAATCAGTTATTTTATCAAAAAGATAAAGTTGAATTAATTTTTCTTCATGTTGGTGGCTTAAGTTTACGTTACGCATACGGTGAATTTCACATAAAGATCCCGATATGTCTCGGAATCTTCACAAATCAGTGCATAAAATTGCCCAAGAGGTAGGTTGTTATCAGTCAAAGGCGTGGGCCACTTTGCAGGGGAAAGCGTACAAGAATTGCATAATGATAATTGTGTTAGAAGATTGGAATTTTGTGACTGGTTGTTGGACTGGAAGCGTTAGCAACCCACTTTCGAGAAGCATTTTTTTTATAGCGACGAAGCTACTTTTTATTTAAATGGCATGGTCAATAGACAACATTTCAGATATTGGTCTGGCAGTAATCCTTGTTGGGCTGAATAAAGAGGAAGACAAAATAATCCAAGAGTTAACGTATGGTGTCGAATCTACAACAAAAAAAATTATCGATATTACCTATCTTCATAGAACAAAATTTAAATGGTGAACGTTATTTAAAGTTATTGAGAAACGAATTTGAGTTGTTTAATGATGAACTACAGTTAGCAGTAAGAATGCTGTTCTACTTCCAACAGAAAAAATGAGGTGGTGTCCCATGCACCACCTCATTTTACGCGAAATGTGTGGGATTATTTCGAAGAACTGCTGCCAGAAAGATGGATAGGAAGAATGGGTTCAATTGAGTGGCCTGCTAGGTCGCCTAACCTCACACCCTTAGACTTTTTCCTGTGGGGTTTCTTAAAAACCAAAGTATACGTGACCGATCCTAATTCTATTTATGAACTGAAACAATCAATTCGGCGAGAAATTAATAACATTACGCCCAATATGCTGGAAAACGTTTAACAATAATATTGTTAAAATAGTTCGTTATCGTAGATGACATCATTGATTAGTTTATAATATTTTAGTTATTTAAAAGTTATTTATAAAATTTTAGTTATTTTAAAGTAGTTTCTTTTAGCAAAAAAGTTGTATTGTTGTTGAATAATAATTGATTGTTCTAAAACGGCTACTCCAACAAAGAAATGTGACATAACATTTTTTATTTCTAATTTTAAGATTTCTCAAGTTATTTAAAAAAAATATGGTGTTGCCATTTAAAAAAAATATTGTTTTAATAGCTACTTAAGAAATCTGGCAACAACGGAACACATTTGTAAATTTTTCATTTGGACAACTTTACATTTGGAAATACTAGTCTATCAAATAAAAAAGTTAGCCTATGTCAGGTTTTAAAAAATTACACTGTGTATAATCATATTTTTATTGAGGGTATTTTCACAATATTTTAAATAGTGGGAATTCCGAAGATCAGTCTGATCCTTTAATAACTGTCTAGACGGGTCTTTACTATATTTTTATATTTCTATTGCTTCTAAAATGTTTAGTTTTTTGCTTTTTGGGCCTATATGTAAATTTTTTAAGTTTGTTATGTCTAATATATGTCCGGTGTTTGTGAAATGGTTCGCAAAATTAGAATTTTGTTTCTTTAATAGATACGCAGATTGGTGTTCTTTGAATCTGCCCTAAAAACTTCGGCCTGTTTGCCCCACATAACAGTTACGGCAATCCTTGCAACTTACGACATAAACTCCTTATTTTTTATTGAGTAGTGTTCTATCTTTGGTATTAAAAAGATATTTACAGGTTGACGGGGGGTTTTTAAAAAAAAGGAAACTGGACTGGACCTAGAGCTCAACTTGGGTTCCGAACCACGGTCATCAGCTACCGACAAGCCCAGCCCAACACCCCCCTCTGGCTATCGACCCTTGGTTATGTGCCTAACCATAAGTCTATCAAGAAGCCTACCGACTGGCGAGTGACCAACGTAGAACCCTTCTCAGAAGGCATTCGGCCTTATCCAGCCTTTAACTGGCGTGACTGAGCGGTAATTCGTTGTCGGATTTTACACTCTTGCCTAGAAACAATCACAGACATTTAGGTGTGGATATGTGTGGGCGTGTGTGTGTGAATATGTGAGTGTATAAATGTGTGTGTGTAGGGAAGGAAGTAAGATGGACAGAAGAATTAACCCTTTCGCCCCGGCACTTTTTGTTTTTATAAAATTTAAAATAAAACAGATTTTATAATCAATTTATCGATCCTTAAAACGGGAAAAATATTTAAAAAAATTAATAATTAGCGTAAATAATTTATAATTAATGGGACCCATGTGTCCCATTAGTATTTATTGGTGGGACAATACTGTCCAGGTTGGTTTAGCACACTTACCCATTTTTGCGAAAGTAACTTTCCTTGACACGAAAATAAGAACAGATTTTTAGAATGGTGAAATTTATTTGTAAAAATATAACTACTCAAATATAAAAGTTAAAAAATAAGTGTATGAATGAAAAAATTTGCATAAAAAATTTAAAAAGTGAAGTATGGTGCAATAAAAAACATTTTTTGCAAAGGGCGAATTCGCAAGCTGTACAAAAAGTCTTTGTTCTTGTTTCTCTCCCTTCTGTGCTACATCTATAACACTGCCTCCTTGTTGGCCCTTCTTTCGGTAGGTGATCTCCCACATTCATCATTCTTTTTTGTTTACACCGGTGTTTTCCGAAGGCAATTAAGTTTTCGGCTAATGGTACAAGAAAAGACAAGAGAGACGTTTTTTTATGCTTCAGGTCTTGAAATATTACCCAGCTGTTTACCACTGCACTCAGCATAAGTTTGTAAAATACTTTTCGCCACCACTTAGTAGACCTTCGATCCAAATCATAAGTGGATACTTTTTGATCGGCCAGGTCTACACCCCCCATGAATTCATTGTAAAACACAAATCCTTCAGGACATGGAATTTCAATTTTAGAATCATCTTTCATTTTTCGTATAATGGTTTGGGTGTTATTCAGGTGGCAGTTTGAAAGAAGCAGGACATTTTTCGTATCTTTCCACATTACAGCTAAGGATCCTACTTCATTGAACATTTGGATACAGTCTCCTTTATTTTGTAGTGTTCCAAAACTAGGTAGACAACACAGGACCACCATTATCTCATACATGTCCGTTTCATTGTGCCTTTTATCCATCATTTTTATTCTCTCGTTTGTGCAATGTGAAATAAACATAAATAAACTTTTGGGAAAAAGTTTGAAAAACACATCGAGTTCGGATGCTCCCCGATCTAAATTCAAGAGTACTTGGCCAAGTGTATACTTTGGGACTTGGAATCGAGGGACATGTATATCATCTACACGTTGTTCTCTCCAAATATTAGTTGCTTGAACGACTGGAAAAGGAGGTGTTGGTCTACTTGTTGTTGTTGGTTCTTGTATGTCTTGTATGTGGAAGAGTGTAATCTACTGAAATACACTCAAACAGTGGGTTTCTGGGACATGGTTGTCCTACCAGTTAGATTTGAAATGTTGGTGGATGGACATATATGTCCCACTCGAGGCGAAAGGGTTAAAGAAAAACTCCCATCCGAGCGCTGGAATCGAACCAGCTACCTTTGGATTGCCAGGCAGACCACCGCGGTTGGCGGTTTTTAAACACTATTTATAAGTAAGTGAAATAGGGTCGAAATATGTACAGTATTTTTTATCATTCGGTTAAATTTCTTTTTATATTATATTTTATTTATTTATATATTTATTAATTTAATTATATAGTTTTTTTCGATTATTTTCGGATAATGGAATTATGAATGCTCAGTGTATCATGCTCAGTGTATCATATATAATGGGGTGGATTGCTCCTTTTGTGATTGTTAGATGTGTGTATGTGGGTTTTCTATAGATATTAAATTCTAGTTAATTTTTTTATAGATATTGAAAAGTCTAGAAAATGGTTTATTTTTGGTTTATTGGTTGGAATATGGTTTATTTTTTTCTTCTTTTTCAAGTGTAAATTATATTTTTAGATAAATTATATTTAAATATTTTAATGTTTTTCTATTTCTCTGTCATTTCCAGTATAACTGACCAAAATGTAATCTAAATATCTAAACCAAAACAGTATATTTTTGCTTTATCTGTTAAAAAAAATTCCAAGTTTGATATAAACAATTATGATAGTAAAGGATTGAGCGAGGAACCCATTGCTAGACCATCCTTTTGTTTGTAAAATACACAATTATATTGAAAATAATTTTCATTAATGCATATGTTTTAAATAATGCAAATAGTTTTAAAATATCGTACTTAATAATTGGATTAATACTATTTTTTATGAGTAAATTATCTATTAATAATAGATCAACAACGATACAACACCACAAAACAAAAAATTAAGATTTTATGTGTTCAGTTGCAACGAATGCAGTAAACTGTGTGGAGTTTTCAGACCCAATTCAAAAAACACCAATCAGCGTACCTACTGAAGAAGAAACGAAATTTTAATTTTGCGAACCATTTCACAGACATCGGATATGTATTTAATGAGATAACACATTTAAAAATTTTACATGCAGCTCCAAAAAGCAAAAATCTAAACATTTTAGAAGCTATAGAAATATACAAATGTAATTAAGATCCGTCTAGACAGTTATTAAACGATCAGATCTCCGGAATTTCCCACTATTTAAAATATTGCAAAAATACCTTCAATAAAAGTAAGTATACATATATATATATATATATATATATATATATATATATATATATATATATATATATATATATATATATATATATATATATATATATATATATATATATATAACGTTTTCCAAATAGTTTTTTACAAATTTTGCAACATGGGACTGAGCATTGTTATGTTGAAAAATGACTTTATCGTGTCTTTGAGCGTATTCTGGTCATTTTTCCTTCAATGCTTCATTTAATTTTATCAATTCTTGTCAGTATCGATCACCAGTAGTTTCTCCAGATTTCAACAGTTCATAATACAGAGCTCCCCTAGTATCTCACCAAATACATAGCAAATCCTTCTTTTTATGTATATTGCGCACTATTTGTGATGTTAAAGGCTGGCCTGGGCTTACCCATGATTTTTTGCGCTTTGGGTTATCAAAATAGATCAAAATAGATCGACTTTTCCACACTTATCACAACTCAATGCAAAAAACCTTTTCTTTTCTGCCTGGCAAGCAAAATTTTTCGAGTGGTTTTGCGCCTTTCAATGTCTCTTTACTTCAATTCATATGGAACCCATTTTCCTTTCTTCTGGATTTCTCCCAATGCGTGTAGATGTTCGGAAATGGTGGATTGGGTAACATTCAATGCTTCTGCCAATCGTTTCAACGTATGAGTTGAGTATTCATCCAATAATACTTGCAAATCTGCATCTTCAAACTTTTTCGGCTGTTCTACACGTTTCTGGTCTTTTGTATCAATATCGCCAATTTTGAATCGTTTAAACCATCGTTCACAAATTTTTTGGGTTAGAGCATGTTTGCCATAAGCTTCAACCAACAATTAATAACTTTCAGCAACCGTTTTCTTCAAATGAACAGTTATCAAAGTTCCCCACAAAACGTCCTTTTCTCCTGTCCAGGAACAATCTGCAGGTAAACATTTTTTAGATAGTGATTAACTCAATATCTCAAAAACGCAGATACTTTTCTTACACCATAGTAGTTTTGTGCTTTTGCCTTTATTTCTTTTATTGCATCATCCATTATTATGTTAAACCGAGTCAAACTCAGTACATCGCCCGTCTCAAGGCCAGATTATATCCCTGCTTTAAATTCCTTTGGAATTCTATCCTCTGACCAAAGCTCATTAAATAGTCTTGCTAGTATGTCAATACTTCTTCCCCTATTTTGTCATCATTTATGAGGTTATATAATCATATCCCGCTGCTGTACCTAATATCACTTTTGCTTGCTGTACTTCCTCCATTTTTATATCTTTTGGCTATTTCTGTAGTGCAAATCTACTTGTACCGGTTGAAGTCACTGAGAACAATGGCCTATTGTTCCTGGAATAACCTGGAACTGAATGGATCAGAGAGTGGATGGAGTATAAGATTGAAGAGAAAGTCAACTTTGTCTCTCGATCAGAAAGCTCGTTACCTCTAATGCCTTTTTCCTTCCGGACGCACAGGAAATAGACACAAGAGCCAAGTTCATGTATGGAAGAGAGAAGGTTATAAATAGAGGAGTGGGGAAGGTAATGGTATGAATATTTGACCATGATAAGCAAGACCGTTGCAGAGTCAAAACGTAGGTAGGAGTCGGGATGAAGGTAACAGGAGATTATGTAATGAATTAATCTTTCTGTGACCAAAAGCTCGGCTGAAAAAATACTGCTGTTACTTGGAAGGCTACGTTTATGCGTGAAGGTAGGGTTGTTGAGAAGAGGAACTGTAAAATAGACGAACGAGTGGCATATTTTATTAAGGGACTTTGAACCATCTGTAAAGATGATATTGAAGGGAGACAATTTATTGAGGGATTGATGAAAGAAGGATTGGAATACGGAGAGAGGGAAAGCGTCCTTGTTATATCTCAGCAGGTTAAAATCAAAGAAGGGAAGGTATTGTTTTTGGTAGAAGAATGAAGAAAACCAGAATGGTTTTTGGGAGAAAGATAATAGATGAGAATCTGGAGGGAAATTAAACTTATTGAATAAAAATTGAATTGAATTGAATGACCAGCGCTATAGTATGAAGAGGGAAAGTGAAAGAGCAGCGATAAAAGAAGGATTGAAGAAGGAATTATGATCTAGTGAAGGGTATATTTCAATAGAAACCCGATTGAAATAGAAAGAGAGATAGATCGAGGTTGAGTTGGCGGAACGGTGGAGGAGAGCTCAAGAAGCAGTTGAATAGAAAAAAATGCAAAACCCCACTCAAAAAAAAAGGAAAATATTTTATGTCAAATGTATTTATTAGTATAGTCATAAAACCCTGTTAGTCAGCATTAATAGAAGAGGGAATAATGAATATTTATGGATAAATCCCGAGGCCTTTATTGTGAAGTTTATCAATATAAATTAACACGGAGAAAGTCAAATTATTTGTTCTGATATTAACGACATCAAAGTCCAGATTAACTTATTGAATGGGTAAAAAATCGTTATTTGTTTTAATATATTAATATTATCATGATATAACAAAAAAAATAACTACAATATAAATTTTGTAAATAAACAAGTTAAATACTTGTCCATTTAAATATTTTAAATGTGTTTTCTAATACTGCTTTGAAATTATTATAGGGATTTGCTTAATAAAGTTATTGCATGCCATAGATACGATCTAAAAATTATTGTTTACGTGCGTAATTAAACGTAAAAAATATTTCATTATTAATAAAGATTATTTTTTTACTATTTCACTTCATATAAATTGTGTCCGTTGACTTGATATATTTAAGAAAATGGAAACTGAGATTGAAGAACTATTATTTTGTATTCTATGATAACGATAAAAGACGAACCTACTTCAGGGACGCCCCCTGCCTTTGCCAGCTATGATAATCTCACAGTTTCTAGTACCCGTGGTAAATCATACTCTAACCTTGAAATTTATATTTACGAGAGTTGTTATTTCTGTATCCGGAATAATAAATAAAAACAAATAATTATCATTGAAATTGTCTTCCATCAACAGCTTCTCCTGGCTTCGAAAATTATTGACCACGTAATTTAGTCTTCACAGATGGGAACAAAAATAAATCTGTGGGCGCTTAATCAAGATTGTACGCCGGACGACCCACCAATTTCATGTTTTGACCGGCCAAATATAGAGTTGTTTGGTTGGTTGTTTTTCTTATTTCCTCAAATCCTTGGCAGACAAATGTTGTGTACCATTCAGAATTAATTGTTCTACAATTCTCTAGTGGCACAGCCATATGCCCATTTATCCCGAAAAATTACCCAACTTTTGTCGGGTTTGGCTCATTCTGAAAGATCCATACAGTCGACTGCTGTTTGACTGTGACTGACATTTGTTAGTGAGACCAGGTCTTTAAAGAAAGTAGATGAAGAAATGGTGAAAACGATACATAATACTATGATACGTAACGGACAAGGGTTAGGGAGGACATACAAATAAATAAGTGTAAAAACTTTTATAAACAAACGAACAGCAATATCCTCATCAAAGTACAAAGAATGAAGTAGCTGGCTCATATCTAACGGCTTGAAAGAGAGATAATGTCAAAATTAGTCTTCTACAGAGGTCCTATCGGTAGAAGAGGGAAGGGGAGTGGAACAAGAGATAGCATAGCAAAGTAATTAATAGAAGATTTAGTAGATGTCAAGAGCTGGAAAGAAAAAGCGGTAGATACAAAATAATGATAAAATAAGGATTCAAATAAATAGTCATATATAATTCTTATAATTTATTTCATGGCCGGTTCATTCTTACTATTTGAAAACCAATAAGATATTTTACTTACCATTTAATGCGGAAAAATAGAATAATTAATTATTTCTTATAAAACAATGAAACTCTTTGTCGTATATTGAATTTAGAATGCCAATTGATAAATTAAATGGCCATTTTTCAGGACAATGACATCTATATTTGTGTCAATAAACTAAATAGACAAAAAATCAATTTAGTTTATTATCATAAATCAATTTCATATTCTAATTAGTTAAATGCTACTCACAAGAAGTAAAACTTCGTTGGCAAAAAAACACGCGTCAATAAATGAGAGGTCGTTAAGCTTTATGAGTCGCCTATTAATAAAAAAATAAAGGTCAGAAAATTCCCTAGAAAATTTCCATTGATACTTGGGGTATTTATCACGAAGGTTTCAGAAAAAAAAATGATATTGAATAGCATTTGTCGAATCACTTAATAAGCCGGACATACATACAAGTCTTAAGATCTGTATGCGCTTACATGTACACGCCTACCTATCGGTCAGTGTGTAGTTCAGTGTTCTGCAAATTTTTTGTGTTCAAGGTACACCTACCAAATCAAGAAATCTTAGTTTTTAGCTCTATGAATTTTTCCTACTCATTTATTGGTAAATGTCAAAGGGCCATTTCCCTTTGACATTTACCGAAGCCATGCTCCGGTAGCATTCTACCTGAGAATAGCTTTCGTACCCAGTCCATAGGTTGCAGGCCACACTTAGGAAAATAAGAGTAAATTTTCTGTTAAGAGCTCCAAGTGCTTCACTATCAAAACCTGCACTTTTTTTTCTGAATTGGTAGCCATGGCATTTGGAAACATTTCATTACTATCATTGGTAGCGTGGCTGATCCATAACAACAACTTAACGCGAAAGCTTTCAATCTTATCCGATGACGTTAAAGTATTAGAATTCCTGCCTTCCCACGCAAGGCAGAGATTCAGACAAAACATGTTTGTTGAGCTTATTTAAATTAGCGAATATGTCCGGCAGATATGCAAGTTTTGCTACCTATTTTTCATTTTTAAACAGATAAGCAAAATCTGAACACTGCACCTCTAAAAACGCCTGGGTCTAATTTTTCGGTAAATCCGAGAAAGCACTTTTCCATAAGAAAACCACCGTACTTCTATATGAAACAGAAGTGATTGATGATCTGCTCTCATTTCCTGACAGACTACATTAAATAGACGAGAGTCCACGACTTGATGTAATTGACAATTTTGACGACTTTTTATAGGATAGACAACAATTCATCGGGCAGAGGCTTCGTCATCAGTGCTTCCCTGTGTAAAAAAGTAATGTACATTTTTAATATTAGGGTTTTTTTAGTTTCTTATGCAATTCTGCCATTCCAAATTATACTCACTGAAGTACTGGTCTGTTACTTTGAATATTTCTTCTCCAGTGGTATAACTAGGCAGTGGCAGATAAAATAAAATGAAATAAAAGTCCTCTTTTATTTCATATCCGTCAGTGTACCTCATATTTGAGATGAGATGGGCGTGACCAGTGATATTAGTAGACTCGTCGACTTGTAGCACAAAAACTCTATTAAGCCTTAATTTTTCAATTAACGTTGATTCAATGTCGCTAGAAATATCATTAATGCGACGTGAGATTGTATCTGTTGACGCAGGTATTTTTTCGAATTCCTTGGCGGCTTTTTGGCTAATCATCTTGATAACTTTTTTGCAGACAGATAAAATTAAAGTTTCAGCGAGAGATTGAGGCTTCTTGGATTTAACTTGCATATTAGCGATCACGTAGCTTGCTTTATGCTCTTTGTTTGATGTTTTGAAATGACGAACTGATGAGAGTTACCTGTTTCATAGATTGGTATTTCAAACTTTGAAACAAGACTTTGTCTTTTTGAGCCTCCGTTGGGTGTTTAGTAGTTAAAAGTCATAAAAATTTACTGGGCACCATCGAATTATTACCTTAAGTTTCTCCACAAACAAGGCATTTTGAGATTGGGCATGATTCATCTCAGCAATATATAAAGCCATAACCTACATTTCTCTCATCGTATTTTCGATTAGCAAGCTTAGGTTTTTTTTTCGTTGAATCTGTTTCTTGGGAATCATTAGTTTCACTTGACAAATTTGCGGTACGTTTAACGAATTTATCCATTATATTCACGTATTGTGGTTTATTTTCTATTACTCTATTTATTTGTAATTAAAAAAGTCAATTACCTTCGCAATAACAAGCGGGGCGGGCGTTACAATGACACATCGACACGCGCATGCGAGTGGCGACAGCTTATACGCCAGACGCGGCGCGCGGGTGAGGGTGTCGCGCTCCTCGCACAACGAAAAGCCTCGCTCGCATAACTCTCAACTATGTGTAGGTGTATTATCTTCAGAACTTTCTGCCAAACTTATTTTTCCTCGCACACCAACTAATGACCACGGTACCAGTGTGCCGCGGAACACTGGTGTAGTCAATATCTGTTTAAAATGTCTGTCACACATGTATCGCTGCCTGAATTTGTGTACGCGCATACAGATCTTTGCGAGTGTAGATTAAACGTACATACGTACCAAAGATATTTTCAGTGCGGTTCGTGTTCTTGCATGTAAGTACTAAGTACCATGGCTGATAGTCGAAATTAATCGAAATAATTTCTAACAGAGTTTATTGAACTTTATATATCATGCCTTTGTCTAGGGAAAACTAAATCCAAGGATTTTATGAACAGGAATAGATAGTAACAAAAGAAATGGTAAAAATCAAAATTAACAGTTTACGTACTGGCCTTCGTAGAGAAATAAAGAAAGTTGAGGAGTCAAAAAGATTAGGCGCTGGCGCAGATGACATATATGTGCCTCATTTGTGGTACTATGACTTATTACTTTTTATAAAAGATCAAGAATGGTCCGTATCAAACATACAAGAGATTCGATGATCGTCCATATCAAACATACAAAACGATGATGTCGAGAGTAGACATCCAGACCGCCAAAATTTTGTTGGAAAACATTAATAGTTTTTTAAACAATGTTCCTTTGTAATAAATACTGTTATCGTATATACCCTTCCATGTTACATTCTATTCTAGCCTTCTGTATCAGGATTGGCTTTAAATAAACACAGTCTATAATATTTAATGCATTTCAAAATTTTTTCAGTGAAACACAGTATTCATCGGTAGAAAGGGTCATAATTAAGAAACTAAATGAATATGTGTATAAAATCTCTAACGATACACGAACGAATTGTCTTGACTGATTTAGGGTCTTGAAGAACTTGCATTAACAATAGTTTTGATTGATTGCGCGGTTGGCTCTTGGTGAAACATAGTAACAATGATAATAATTAAAACACTTGGTATTTGTTTCACAATATATTCAAGATATTCTCTAACATGTTTCGGCCTCGCGACCATTCTCAAAGAGAGTTATGTATAAACTAAACTAAAGTTTCAAAGTGCTGTCTAATGGAAGTCGGTTTTTTCATCTCGTTAAATTTATTACACTATCAATAATTGGAGTATTTCCGAAGTCTAGCTGGGTGTTTGTTAGGTTTTTGCCGCCGTATATGGCTTTTTTAATTTCGAAAATTTCCAGGTAATTTAACAGCCTGCTTTTATTGCAGCTATGTATTAATTTGGTATTATTAATGTTAAAAAAATGGTTCTGGTCTATACAATGTTCGGCAAAGCCCGTCTTTCTCTGATTGTGTAAAATTGAATATTTATGTTCTTTTAGCCTATAATTGAGCGATCGGCCCGTTTGGCCTATATAAATAGCGTCACACATATTACATTTAATTTCATATACTCCAGATTTGTCACAAAATTTTGCTCTTTCTTTGTTATTGCTTAACATCGATGCAAGATTATTCTTATTAACAGAGATGATATTAATATTTTCGTTCTTTAACTGATTTGTGATTCTTGAACTTAATTTGTGAATATAGTTTATAGCATGCCAATTTTTAGAATCTTTTTCGGGTGTTGCGGCATAAAAATGTTTGGTGTTGTTTTTCTTAATCTTGTTTTTTATCATTTTATCTATGATGCTTGGCTGATATCCATTATTCCTTGCGATATTTTTGATAATATTAAGTTCTTTTTCATAGCTGTCTTTTTTAAGTGGAATCGTTAGAAGTCTGTGGGTCATACTATGAAAAGTGGACATTTTTACATTCCATGACTGATTTGAACTTGCGTGAATAATTGTATCGGTATACGTGGGTTTTCTAAATATTTCGAATTCTAATTTATTCGGTGTTCTTATTATTTTTAAATCTAAGAAATTTAATGAATTATCCGTCTCTGTTTCTATTGTGAACTGGATTTTTGAGTTTACACTGTTTAAATATTCAAGAAATTGACCCAATAGTCTTTCTGTACCGGTCCATATGCAAATAATATCATCGACATACCTGACCCAAAAATGTATGTGTCTTGTATAATTATTGTCGCTAAATAAATTGTTTTCAAAATTAGCCATATAAATTTCTGCCAGGAGGGGGCTCAGGGGGCTTCCCATTGGTAATCCATTCGTTTGTTGGTAAAATTTTGAATTGAACAGAAAATAATTTTGTTCGGTACATACATTGATAGCTTCTATGAGAGCATTTCTGTGTACGACTTCAAGATTGCATTCATGAATTCTTTCAGTGAGGATATTTTTAAGATCTTGTACCGGAATGGAGGGAAAAAGGCTTTTTATATCGAACGAAACTAACTTTGCATTGGGAGGTATCTGTATGTTTTTTAATTTTGTTGTTAATTCTATTGTATTTTTGATTGCTTTGGGTAAGTCACAAAATTTTGCTCACCTAAATTCTCATAATATCAATTCAATTAGTTCAGTAAGATTTTATGATAGAGTTGTAAATTTAACAAATGTTCAGTTTGATAACGAAGAAATTAAGTTAAATTAGAATTCGAAATATTTAGAAAACCCACGTATACTGATACAATTATTCACGCAAGTTCAAATCAGTCATGGAATGTAAAAATGTCCACTTTTCATAGTATGACCCACAGACTTCTAACGATTCCACTTAAAAAAGACAGCTATGAAAAAGAACTTAATATTATCAAAAATATCGCAAGGAATAATGGATATCAGCCAAGCATCATAGATAAAATGATAAAAAACAAGATTAAGAAAAACAACACCAAACATTTTTATGCCGCAACACCCGAAAAAGATTCTAAAAATTGGCATGCTATAAACTATATTCACAAATTAAGTTCAAGAATCACAAATCAGTTAAAGAACGAAAATATTAATATTATCTCTGTTAATAAGAATAATCTTGCATCGATGTTAAACAATAACAAAGAAAGAGCAAAATTTTGTGACAAATCTGGAGTATACGAAATTAAATGTAATATGTGTGACGCTATTTATATAGGCCAAACGGGCCGATCGCTCAATGATAGGCTAAAAGAACATAAATATTCAATTTTACACAATCAGAGAAAGACGGGCTTTGCCGAACATTGTATAGACCAGAACCATTTTTTTAACATTAATAATACCAAATTAATACATAACTGCAATAAAAGCAGGCTGTTAAATTACCTGGAAATTTTCGAAATTAAAAAAGCCATATACGGCGGCAAAAACCTAACAAACACCCAGCTAGACTTCGGAAATACTCCAATTATTGATAGTGTAATAAATTTAACGAGATGAAAAAACCGACTTCCATTAGACAGCACTTTGAAACTTTAGTTTAGTTTATACATAACTCTCTTTGAGAATGGTCGCGAGGCCGAAACATGTTAGAGAATATCTTGAATATATTGTGAAACAAATACCAAGTGTTTTAATTATTATCATTCTTGAAGAACTGACTGAATTGTCTTGACTGAAAAAACTGATTTAGGGTCTTGTAGAAAATTGTAAGTTATGAACTGCATACATATAAAACTTATTTGAAGAGGTTCCCGATTTTTCCAATAAATTATTTTTTAAATCCTACCCAGATGCATTAAAAGGTTAACATTTTGAGTAAGCTAAATCTAGTTTTTAATTTTTCGATTAAAATTTTATTTTAAAAATTAATTTTTAAATGGATTAGGTTAAAAATTCATCAGACCAGAGGAGCTGAAAAGGATTATTTTATTTCGAAATTCCCGACAATGTTAATTCAATAATCCTTGATTCGTTTTAGAATTCTTGTTAGTTTTCTTTTTAATTAAATATAAATTCGATTAATGTTCCTTAATACTTAACGATAACTTTGCTGTGGGTGGAAATGAACCAAGTTTCATTTTAAGAAAGTTCTGCAAGTAGCTGATATATACAGAGGCAGTTAATGATGTGCTATTCTTATTTTGATATTTCGAGAGTTATGTGTAAAATAAGGTCTCGAATTTTCTTTTGCAAAGAAAATCACATCTATTTGCAATGAATTATACATCGTTGGAAAGCCTGGACTTCTACTACTTTTCTACATAGCCTCCGTTGCGATCGATGCATTTTTTATGCGGTGTAGCATTTTTCGTATACCAGTGTCATAGAACTGTCCCGCGGCGGCGCGCACGTAGCATACGACCTCTTCTTTCAACTCCTCGTCGGTCCTGAAATTCGTTCCACCCAGATGTGACTTTAACGCCGGAAAGAGATGATAGTTAATTAAGGAGATGGTAATTAAGCATTACTGCTACACCTTAATGGAAAGTTTTAAAATTGTTTCTTTCGAAACCTGTGGCCGTCCGACACGCTTTTCATCATGGACGTCTGTACGTCCATTTTTAAACTATCTGCACCATTTTCACACGTTTTTGATGTCTATACACATATATTTCACATAATTGATGATAAATCTGAAAATCCTAATCTGGCATATAAAAACGAATCACAGAACGTAACTCACATCGAGGTAGAGTGCGGTAGAGTGGAGTGACCGACGAGTGGAAGCTTCATCCCGAACGGCTGCCAAACAAAGACTGAGCGTCGCAGAAAGCTCGGAGTGGTGGGGATTGGTAGACAGGAAACCAAGCTACACGGTAATGCTGAATGCTGCCGGATCTTGCGTTAAAGCATTCCTGGCTACTCCAGCGCCTTGGAGACCTTACTTTACGGACAACCCTCGTATAACATAAAAATTGAAAAACCGAGGAAAAGTTAAAAATTATTATGGAGACTATACTGCTTCACATTTCATAGTTCATACGTGGTTTACTGAGTTTCGATTTGATTGAACCAGCATTTGTAATGCTCCGCGTTCTGAGCACTCAGTTGAGGTGACTACTGAGGAAAAGGTCAACAGAATCCATGATATCGTGTTGGCTGATGACATAGTGAAAGCTTAGAGAGATTGCTGATAAGATAAGCATCTCGAACCAATGCCTATGGAGCATCAACGCGATGGGTGTCGCGTTTGCTCATTGGCGACCAAAAATGCAATATTGGTCTTTTATATATTATAGTAGTGTTTAGAGATGTATAAATGTAATTCGAAGAAGTTTCTGCAGCGATTCGTGACTGTTCATGAAACTTTGTTTCATTACTAGCTTGAACCTAGTTCCTAGAGGGCGCTTGCTACCTACTTTGTGAGGAATTAACTCGCTCATATTTTCTATCCTATAAATCTGGGAATATTTTGACTTTAAATGAGAAAGAGAACAGTCATAATTTTCACGTAAAAAAGGTACCCTTGGTCAATATCGATATCTCTCGCTGTTTGAGAAATATTTGCGATTTAAGGGATATGCTCTGCGTTTATACACTCATAAATTACAATAGTCGCACTGCAGTTAGAAGGTATGAAGAGCTCTAGATAACCAGAATTATCTCAGATTGACAAATTTTTCAAAGAATTTTTAATCAGTTAGACGAAACAGGTTCATTTTATTACAACAATTCTGACGATGACCGAAACGTAGAACAAGAAGAGGACATTTTGGTTACTATCGCGGAAAATGTTTAACTAACCACTAGGCGTTTGGAGGCATCTACAGGAATTAGCAAATCTACCGTTTCAAGGGTTCTCCAGAAAGAAAAATTGTTCGCCTACCATTTTCAAAATTTTGTCACAAGATTTGCCGGGTAGATCAGAATGTTGTCAAAATCAGCTACATAAAAAAAACGAAGACCCCATGTTCCTGAAAAAGATATTGTTTACTGACGAAGCAACTTTTACCAGACGCGATATTTTTAACTGGGGAAATAATCAACAATTTTTTAATCGGCCCATTTGAGTTTCCGCTAAGACTGAATGGAGATCAAAATATGCAGTTTTGATGTGCTGCAATGGAACACGAATATTTTCAAACACGAATATCTCGCAAACGGTGTGAGATATCGATATTGACCAAGGATTATGACTCTTCTTCATTTTGAAGTCAAAATATTCCCAGCTTTATAAAGTAAAAAATTTTTGAGTGAGTTTATTTTTCACAAAGTAGGCAGCAAACGCTTTTTAGGAACTAGGCTCAACCTAGCACCAAATTCGGATTTGTCACCTGTGAAAACCCAACTACCCCGATTTTGAATCTGATATCGTCAACTGTTTTTAAATTATCTCAATTTTTCGAAAATTTAGTTTCACTTTCAACACGCTGTATCTTTTTAATACTAACATTTGCCAAAACATATATTGACTAAATCCTCTTATTTTGAGCTCTATTATCACCAGTTGCTCTATGGCGGATAAGTTATGGGACATTATATATATATATATATATATATATATATATATATATATATATATATATATATATATATAAGCCATCCGACGAGGGGTCGGCGAAAGTATGGGTTGTTTGATTGTGACGAGGGTTTCCCTATTCTTGACAAAAAAGCATATATCGATACCCTGATGAGTCTATCCACTAACAGACGAAACATGTACCCTCTAATCGAAGGAGGGAACATTTTTTTGCCGGAACAGAACTTTTGCCTCATCTGGTAAAGAAAATAGTGATGTTTTAGCACGATTATATGCCTGCCCATTCGTTCACCGTTACACCAACGAAATTGGGCAATTTGCGCTACTAATTGATACCGCATCCACTCAATTTTCCTAACTTGGTCTTCGCCGACTTCTTTCTCTTTCCAAACATAGAAATAGCTGGATGGAAAGAGATGCACATCATATGAAGAGATGGTCTTCGAAATAGAGAAGTTCGACACGTAGTCCTTTAGAAGGCATAAGAAAGCTGGAAAATATTTACACGAAGTGTTTCGAGCACAAAAGGAAACTACGTTCTAAAGTCGGTTTTCGATTAAATAAATATTTTATTTAAAAATTATCTAACTTTTTACTTCACCCTCATGCATGGCGTATAATTATACATCATCAAAGCTCTTTTACTTTTTTTTGAAATAATCTAGGAATATAAAGCTAGGCTCGTAATTTAACTAAAATAATATTTGTTATTACCGAACGAATTTATTTGCTTCCTAATAATTTATTTTAAACTCCGTTCAACCAACTACCCCTCCAAAACTTGGCTTAATCACAAAATCTATATTTTCATTTTTATTCATATCGTGATAAATCTGGAAATATTCGCAAAAAAGAGTTTTATGACCCTTACAAGCTTATGTGTGCAGACATTTAAATTCCGAGATTGTTATCATTAAGGGATCACGTACACAAATTACTGAGGTCCTTTTTTTATTTCATGCTTTATAACTAAGATCTAACTATTTTCATGCTCTTTTGTTGTCCTCAAAACTGCATAGGGTAAAGTACATAGTAGTTGGCAGCCTAAAGCCCTTTAATACCCTAATATGTCTCACCACTATATAAATCGCTTTATTTACACAAATGAGGTTTTAAAAAATGTCATAAATGGAAAGATCATATATCAGTTTTATAGCAAAACTATTTTTATTTTTATTTTTTTCGTTATAATTAAAAAGTTATATTAAATTGAAAATAAATTAACTAAACCTAGTATCGATGACGCGACGACAGTTCCTAAAAAAACCCGAGCGCGTGTGACGTCACAATGTTTATTTCCCCTTAACCTTACACACAACTGATGCCAGTGTTTTAGTTTTTAGTCAATTTATCTTGTTATTATCATCAGTGTATTGATAAATTTATTGAATATGTCAAATCCAATTAGTTATCATGCATGTTTTGTACCATTTTGTACGAATATTACAAAAACAACCCCAAAAAATGTTTTTAAATGTAGCACAGATGATGTTAAACGTCGAAATCAGTGGTTCCACTAGGCATGACATATTAATACCAAAACAACATAAAATTTTTACAACCACCTGTCATCAATATATACAAAATATTATGTCTAACATTATATCAATTTTTCATGTTGAAGTATTTTTTTCCTGCTGAATCGTGACATTGAGTGTCTTGAACTTCTCTTAGATTTTTATTAATAATTAAGGGAACTGTATAAGATTTACTTAGAATTTTATGTTCTCGACAAACACGTCTTTTTACCGTGCAAATACAATTTTTGCGGTTAAATTGAACATAACCTATATAGCCTTGTCACCGTAACTTTCACGTGACATTTACATTTACATTATTATTAAAATAAAAATTTCAAATTGATGCTTTAGCACCTCGAACTTGAATTAAATTAATAACCAAAAATATTTTTTTTGCATTAAACTTCAATCATTTTGACATTATATACATACATAGACAAAAACGTTTGACAGTAGTCACGTGCTAAACTTGAAGAGATTTACCACTAAACACCAAATCACTTTTTTTAACTGCTCGACGCACGTTTCGCTAACCAAGTTAACATCATCAGGAGATGATTTAATCTTCTAATTGATTGATTACATCATCACCTGATGATGCTTACATGGTTAGCGAAACGTGCGTCGAGCAGTTCAAAAGAGTGATTTGTTGTTTAGTGGTAAATCTCTTCAAGTTTAGTGTTTCATACCAAAGGTTTCCATAGAAGAATTGACTAGTCACGTGATTTTATTTAAAATTTTATATATTTTAATTCATTTATAATTCATTGTAAACAATTGTTTAATCTCATCGATTATTTTCGCATCGATTATCAATATCATGACAGTTTTACATTAAAATAAAAAAATCGATAATTATTTTTTATTCAAAACCCAATTAGAATTTATATCTTCATATAGAATTTAAAAATCTCACTATTATATTTTTTAAATTAGAAAATGTAATGGAAGGTCTGGTATTATAATAGTTCATTATTATTTTATTGGAATCTTAGGTGTGAGACACTAAACTCGAAGAGATTTACCACTAAACACCAAATAATTTTTTGAAACTTCTCAACGCACGTTTTGCTAACCATGTTCGCATCATCAGCGAAACGTGCGCCGAGAAGTTTCAAAAAGTGATTTGATGTTTAGTAGTAAATCTCTTCGAGTTCATAATAGTTGGCACGTTTTACGATAGTTGTTGGCACTATTACGAGAGTCGTTCAATAAGTCCTTAGATAATCCAGAGATGGCGCTTGTAGCATCGGAAATAGTTTGTTTTTAGTAAGGATCATTATTCACCACATAGCTGTCAAAGTCTCAGTTATATTCTTCACATAGTTTCATTTTTATTGTCGAGTGAAGCAAGAAACTTTTGTTTATGTAGAAAAATTGAAAAAAACTGAGTTGTGAGTGGTGATTAAACATTTATATTTAAAAGGCTTAACTCCGAAAGAGATCCAAGCTGCGTGGGATGAAGTTCATGGGCACGTCTGCTCCTGTGTTTGCAACTGTTTATTATTGAGTAAATGAGTTTAAACGTAGCCGTACATCCACAAAAGTCGAAGATCGTTCGGGACAGTCAGTGGAAGTGACTACTCCGGAAATGATTGGCAAAATCCACTACATAGTTTGTGTGATCGACGAATCAAAGTACAGTGTTATTAATTTTACACGAAAAATTGGGTATTATGAAAAAATTTTCGGTGGAGTGGAGAATAAAAGCAATCGTGTGGTCGACTATGAGGCCGTTTTGGTGCTTTTTCGTTGCAATCCTGATGAGTTTATGTGTTTAACTGTGGACGAAACATAGATACATTTCTACACTTCAGAGACAAAGAAACAATCAAAACCGTGGGTTTTTGAAGGCGAGCGGGTTTCGAAGATGGCGAAGACGGTGAAATCGGCCTGCATGGTTATGGCTACAATTTTTTGAGATGCACGCAGAATTATCTAGACCGATTACTTGGAAAAAGGAAAAACAATAACTGGAGAATACTATGCTGCATTATTGCATCGGTTGAGCGAAGAAATCAAGAAAAATAGTTCTCATTTGAAAAAAATCCTCTTCCATCAAGACAATGCACGGGTGCACACATGTACAGTTTCAAGGGCCAAAATCATGGAATTAAAGTTCGAATTATTACAACATCCACCGTTTTCACTGGATTTGGCCCCCAGTGACCTTTTTTATTTCCGAACTTAAAAAAATGGCTCAGCGGACCATTTTTAAGGACCTCCCAAAACGTTACTTAAAAAAGATGGAGAAACGTTTGGAAAAGTTTATAGAGCTAAAAGGAGATTATGTTGAAGAAAATACTTAAAATAATTTGTTTTTGTATCTTTTTTTAAAGACTTATTGAACGACCAACATATTATTACAGCTATTGGCATCCCCATTTATACAAACTATTTTTGCTTCCAGTTGCAAGATCTTGCTCATAACCATGTCGAGAAATGAGTTATTTACATTAAATGTCAATAAAATCACTAATAAATTTGTAAATGAAACTTTTGTGTTCCTCAAAACGTTAGGTCAGTTATTTAAGCTATCTTTAAAATTTAACAACTTGATTTGTTAAAAAATTGCACGTTCCGACAACAGTCATAAAACAAGATCTTGCAAGCAATTTGAAAACGCGATTTGCAAAATGACCAAAAAATCATTTTTGAAAACTATCTTGTTTAAGTAACAGACTCCCTAGGTAAAGGCACAAAACATAGTCCTAAATAGTTATAATTTGACTATCAATATTGATTTTAAATATCAGACAGACTTAGCAAACTTGGTAAAATAAGAGGCACAAAATAATTACAATTGCAGAAACCGTAGATGTGTAGTTCGTGAACGGACTAGTTGAAATGAACGATTTCCTGTAGTGAACGACATGAACTAGTTCGTCATTACTAAAAAACCTCTTCATTAAGGCTATGAATTATAACCTTAATGACAATCAATAAGAATAATGCTTATTATATTATTCACATTAATGGTAAGAAGGTTAATTCCGCTTTAGAGTAATTTTTTATATAAGACATAAAACTAAATATATATGATGTGTGATAGTAACTGTTATGCAGCAAACATGGTTCGTACTGCTATGATTGTGTCGCGATACTGCATGAGAGTATCAAAGCAACAAAATTGTGAGCAATTTCTGGGAATCCCAATACCGCGTTCGATTTCGAGGAATCCCAATACTACTGCGCAAAGGAAAAAATTGTTAAGCGTAGCAGCGTTAAGCGGTGTGCATACCACGCGTTTCGCTAATCTGATGAAGATTGAAGGAGATTGAATGGTCTCCTGATTTACATACTCCGTCTAACATGGTTAATGAAACATGTGTCGGAATAAGAATGTGTCGAAGTATTTCAGTGATTTGTTAGTTTGTTGATAAATCTCGTTGGGTTTATTGTCATAACTGTATTATTAAAACAATGGCAACATTTTGTTGCCAGAGAGTGTATCAATAATGTGCTGAAAAATTAGTATATTCCAAGAAGATAATCCTCCAGTTATTTAGATTTAAGTTCCACTGTTTTCTCTTGGAGTGATATGATCGTTAAGTATTCACGATAATCGGACGAATTTTTATTTAATTAACATAAAAATTGAGCAGAAATCTCTAAAATCAATAAGGACATATAAAATTAACAGTATCACGAATGCAGAATTAGGAAATTTGTTTTCAGTACTGTTGACCTGACGAACTTTTATCCAGGCATATTTACACAGTCCCATTGGCAGTTGAAAATATTTTTTTGCAATGAATATATAGAATGATTAATTACAATTTTCTTGAATTCTGTTCCTTAATGTTCTTTAATTAAGCAACCAAATGATAATTGAATCAGGGCAAAAATCTGTTAATTCAAAAATAATTTAATTAAATACCCAGGTCGGCATGATTTTTGTAACATTGAAGAGAATGCTCTTTTTGCGTTTCATTTTGATAGTTATTAAAACACCTTTTCACAGAAATTTTCAAGTACCATTTTCAAGTACTTGCTTCTCTTTTATATCATGGGGCGATTGAAATTATTTGTACCTGATTTTGGACTGGACAATCTAGGAATTACCAAAAGACCGTAGAGGGGTTATTTCTACAGTATTTTACGAACCTTTAAGGGTTTTATTGTTTTCTATGGTTTAGTTTGTTTCTCTTTCGTTCACTATGCAGTCAAATGTTTAAGTCAATTTTATAAAAAATGGCAAGTTCTAGTTATCGATTTTGCAAAAATCCAGCGGATAAGTTTTGTTATATATGCAGACAATTTATTTTAAAGTCACAAGGTAGATCTATATCCAAGGAAGTCAAAAAAGTGTATCTTTTATATTTTATGTGCCAAATTGGAGATTAAGATAAAAGTTGGGCTCCTCGTGTTTGCTATGTGAGTTGTCACATAAATTTCGTGCAGTGCAAGAAAAATTCTAAGCCGTATGCTGTTCATATGGTGTGAAGAGAACCTACTGATCAGGTAAGTGATACTTTTGTATCACTAAAACAGAAGGAATTTCAAAAAAGCAAAGGGACAAAAACTCAGCTCCACAACTTCCTGAGAATACCAGTTGTGACCCAACATAACTACCAGTGAACCTCACTTAATAATTCAGAATGAATTAAATTATTTGTTACGTGACCAGGGATTGTCAAAACAAAAATTCTTGGTTCCAGATTTCAACACTGAAACCTGTTAGATAAAAATACAAGTGTTTCACTTTACCGAAAACGGAATCTCACATTTTCAAGTTTTTATAAAATGAAAGGATCTCTATGTGTCTGTTGTGATATTAATGGTTTAATACATGAGCTTAATATGGAACATTACTTTCCAAGTGGCGTATTTTCATATATTCATCGAAATATAGCCTAAAAGCAGTCTTGTTTCATAATGGAAACAAAAATCCATCTATTCCTTTAGTCTATTCAGTGACAATGAAATAAACCTACGACAACTTTTGTTTCATGTACCTAATGTTTTCAAGTAGTAAAGAAATATTTCCTCACGAAAATACACAGTGGGCAAGTGGAGAATATTTAAAATATTTAAAAAACAAGGAAAATATTTTTCCTGCGCTCCACGTAAAATTCTTAATTTTTCAGTCGTCATCAAACGCCAACAAGCATCTCCCGAGACCGGTTTCTGGCCTTAAGCCATCATCAGTCGGGCTTCGAGTTGTACGTTCGAAAGCAACTGAAGGATTTATTTTTTTTTATGATGGGGAAATCTTCAAAAAACACCCATAGAGCTTATACAGGACGCGTTGTTTTCCGGGTAGTGCCGGATTTTTACCGGCTAAAACCCCACCAAGTTTCTCCGGTTTTCGGGTCTTATAAACGACCTATAAACCTTTGGTCACTCGTTTTTAGCAAGAAATTTCCACAACCGGTGTCGTAATTACTTGTTGCTACTCCTATATCTGTTAATGCGATATAGGGAATCTCACCTGAAATTAACTGTATTATTTGATTGTTTTACTTTGCTATGCAAGTTGTGTCCCATATCTTTTACTCGTTATAGGAAATTTTGCCGAAAAATAATAACATTAAAAATTTTAAGTTATTTGCTGGGATTTAAATCCCGTTATTGTATTCTACGAAATTTAACTATTTTAATTACTTTAATCGAGTACCTGGAATTTGGGTCTCATGTAATATCTCGTTTTCTTCAGGAGTTCATTTGGATCATAATCCATGAGTCTTCTTAGTTCTGCATTTTCAAGAAGGTATGCAGGGGTTCCCAGTTTAGATCGCTGTGTATCCTTTGATTTCTTTCGTATGGTGGTGCATTTGCTGCCATCCTGACGTATCTGTTTTCTGCTGACTCCAGCCTGTTCATATAAGTTCTGGCTGCGTATCCCCATGCGGCTGAACAATATGTTAATTGCGGCCTTGCTACACATTTGATCATGAGCAGTTTGGTCTTGAGATTAATCTGGCTTTTTCTGCATATCAGCGGATAGAGCCTGTTCATGGCATTTTTGGTTTTATAGATCGCTTTTCGTATGTGCTTTTCCCATGTGAGTTTGGAATCCAATTTAACTCCAAGGTATCTTGCTTCTATCTACTGAAGGATTGACCAGGGTCCTGACCATACTAATCGGCCAAATCGGATGGAAGCAGTACTGAAATGCAGCTCCACCATCCGGTAGTTCGTAACAGTACTACTGACTGAAACCGTTCGGACCCAAACCCAGGCCCTATATTCAGGTACCAGATATGCATGAAAATACACAGTGGGCACGTGGAGAGTATTTAAAATTCTCAAAAAACAAAGAAAAACTGTTTCCTGTGCTCCACGTAAAATTCTCAATCCTTCAGTCGCCATCAAACGCCAACAAACATATCCCGAGAGCGTAGTGTTTGAGTAGTGAAAGGATTTCTGGGCAATAAGAAATATGAAAACTATCAAACCTCATAAATGAACTCTTGAAGGCCTTTGAAATACTAGTCTCGTATGGCCTTAAAAGTTCATTTTTTACACTGCCATTTGGATTTTTTCCGGAAAATTTGTCTTCAGTAAGGGACGAACAAGGAAAGAGGTTTCTCCAGGACATCAGGACGATGGAAGCAAGATACCAAGGACGCTGGAACCCATCTATGTTGGGCGACTACTGCTGGTTCGTAAAAAGAGAGAATGCTACAAAACACAAGAGGAAAAAGAGAAAGTTTTTGTCGCTGTATGACATCTCATTTAATTTTTTTTTTCACATAATCCTCAGTAATGTTTTTGGATAGATTTAACACGTTTCACATGTTTATATTAAATAAATATTAGATTGTAAAAATATGTCTTTTTTTTCACCACCACTGACCCACTGTGCCAAAAAAACTGTAAATGTTACAGTAATTAGTTCATCAATGTTACCTCAAAAAAGTTTAAATTTGTTGACATGTGATATAACAGCAACACGTATAAAAATGAACAAGAAATCAACAACAAAATATATTTATTAATAATATACAATAAGATAATAGTTGACTGTTAATAAAAAATGTTAATTTTGCCAATAATATAAATATATGGCCCTTACTGTAACTAAAATTACATTAATTTGTTGTATAAGTGATAAAAGTATTTTTCCTATCATTTGGCAGGATTATTGCTCTATTATAAATAAATTAGGGGAAAGTCCTCCAGTATCGGCCGGCATCCAGTATCAGCCAGTTGCATTATTCGTAATCTACGACAGATGGCGCTGGGACGGTTATCCTTCACAAGCATTTGCTCCGCGCGGCAACGACCTGTCGCGAACGGCTTAATCTTAGTACGAATATTTGTGTTGTGCTTAATGAGTGTAGCTTAGCTTTGGAAGTTTTGATAAGTGAGGGATACAAAATGTTTCCTTCTACAACTCATGCTCTTTTTGGTTTGGTTTGGTTTGGTTAGGTTAATGTAATATTATAAGTTAAGTCAATATTATGATAAAAGAAAAGAAAAACAATAGAAATAATTATCATGATGTTGAGTATTTAAAATATGTTGGTATTATTTAGTTAATAGAATATTTTTATATTCTATAAATACTCGAAATTTATCATTAACTTTAATTTTTGCAATGTTTTAAATATTACCTCAAAAGAGTTTAAATTTGTTGACATGTGATATAGGAGCAAAACGTATAAAAATGAACAAGAAATCAACAACAAAATATATTTATTAATAATATACAATAAGATAATAGTTGACTGTTAATAAAAAAATGTTAATTTTGCCAATAATATAAATATATAGCCCTTACTGTAACTAAAGTTAAAAAATGCATACAAATATTTATTAATAGACCAAAAGTGTTAATAGACGCCTACTAAAATAAAAGCAAAAGCCGACAAGGCGCCGAGAGTTTAAGATCTGAGTCCTTCTCGAGGCGTTTATTACGACACTTATTGTCTGAATGACATTGAATAAGAAGAAGGCTTATTATATTACTTACATTAATGGTGAGAAGAGTAATTCCGTTCTAGATTAATTTGTTGTATAAGTGATAAAAGTATTTTTCCTATCATTTGGCAGGATTATTGCTCTATTATAAATAAATTTGGGAAAGTCCTCCAGTATCGACCGGCATCCAATATCAGCCAGTTGCATTTTCCGAAATCTACGACAGATGGCTCTTAATTTAAATAATACATCTTCACAAGTATATGCCCCGCGCGGCAGCGACCTGTCGCGATCGGTTTAATCTTAGTACGAATATTTGTGTTGTGCTTAATGAGTGTAGCTTAGCTTTGGAAGTTTTGATAACTGAGGGATACAAAATGTTTCCTTCTACAACTCATGCTGTTTTTGGTTTGGTTTGGTTAGGTTAATGTAATATTATAATTATAATATTTTATTATTTTCTAGTTTTGTCTGCAATTTAATGAATAATATTTGTGGACATGTAAGTTAGTGTACTTAAATAATTTGATAAGTTAAGTCAATATTATGATAACAAAAAAGAAAAACAATAAAAATAATTATCATGAAGTTGAGCATTTAAAACATATTGGTATTATTTAGTTAATAGAATATATTAGTTAATAGAATAGGTATTATTTAGTTAATAGAAATTTTTTTATTCTATAAATACTCGAAATTTATCATTAACGTTCACTTTTGCATTGTTTTAAATGTTAAACCACCGCAAAGAGTGAGTATTTGCTTGTCAAAAGTTAGACCATTTGTGGAGGTTTATTTCTTTATCTTAAGGTGAGATTTGTCGCATTATAATGATTGAGCCAGTAGTGAGTTCTTATTTGTCAAGGTTAACTGATTTTTGTTTCTTGAGAGTCGGTCCAATTCCGATTTTTTATTTCCCCAGGTTTAGAATATGACCATCATCCAAGGCTTGGGCCAACGTACGCTCAAGGCTCAACTTAGTCTCGATTCTTTGTTTCCCAAGGCTCGGGCCAGGCCAGGTCCCTAGCATCGGCCCAGTCTCGATTTATTGTTTCCCATGACTTACCCAGGCTTGATTTTTGGTTTCGCAAGGCTAGAAACATGGATATCATCCAAGGCTTTGATCAACCTTCGCCAAATGTTTAGCCAAGGCTCGACCTAAGCTCGCGTCAAGGCTCGGAACATTAGCATGACAACTGGGCCTAGCCTGGCCTAAGTCTTACCCAATGGTCCTTTCCTACCTAGTTGGTTTACAATTTCGTTTTAAGCTCGTAAGTTTCGTTCGAGCTTATACTGATTTTCGTTTCTTGAGGCTCGGCCCAATCCCGATTTTTTATTTCCCCAGGGTTAGAACATGACCATCATCCAAGGCTTGGATCAACGTATGCCCAATGGTCAACCCAGTCTCGATTCTTCATTTCCCAAGGTTCTGCCCAATTGGGATTTTGAAAAAAAAATTCTATAAATGGAAAGATTATAGATTTTTTAACAAAACTATTTTTCTTTAATTTTTTTTCCTTGTAATTAAATTAGTAACGATGATGTACCGACAGTTCCCGAAAAAAATCCCGAGCACGTGTGACCTCACAATGTTTATTTCCCCTTAACATTACAGATAGCTGATACGAGTGTTTTAGTTTTAAATCAACTTATTCTTGTTATTATCAGTGTATGTATTGAAAATGTTAAATCTAACTAGTTATCTTGCCTATTTCGTACTAATTTGTACGAAAACTACAAAAAGAACTCCCGAAAAATGTGATCGTAAATGAGTCACAAGTTGTTAAACATCGAAATCAATGGTTCCAAGCACCATGACGTATTAATCCTAAAACAACATCAAATTTTTACAACCACCAGTCATCAAATATACATCACCAGTCATCAAATATACAAAAGATTATTATTTATAACATTATATCATTTTTTTATGTTTGCGTATTTATTACCTGCTGAAGCTACACAATCGTGATATTGAGCGTTTCGAACTTTTTTTAGTTTTTAATTAAGGTAACTATATTAGCTTTACTCAAAACTTTATGTTTTGGACATACACGTCCTTTCACCGTGCAAATCCATTTTTTGGGGTTAAATTGGACATAACTTATAGTCTTGTCACCGTAACTTTCCCGTGACACCCTACTAATAATATAACTATATTTAATAGAAATATTTTGTTTCTTATTCACATTTACATTATTTAAAAAAACTCAAATTGATGCTTTGGCACTTCGAACTTCATCTGAATTGAACCGAATGTAATTTATGATAGAATATGTGACCATAAAAATATCCACACCAGGTATATTATCAGAATTGGTCTTTATGAACCCTTTGTCACACGTTACTGAATTAAATTAGTAACCAATAATATTTTTTTGCGCTAAACTTCAATAATTTTAACAGTATATACACAGGTAAAAGCTGTTGACAGTTCTTACGTGAAAACATTTTAACATAATGACGTCACAAACATGGCAGCCATCGTGGTAGTTTTCTAGTCACGTCTTTTTATTTTAAATTTTATAAATTTTAATTCATTTATAATTAATTGCAGACAATTTTTAAAAAGTATTTCGCATCGATTATCAATATTATTTATGATAAAGTTTTCATGTCCCAAAGCTCGGGTCAGTTTCAATTTTTTTTCCAAGCCTCGGTCCAATTCCGGATTTTTTGTTTCTCCAATTTCAATTGTTTGTGTGCCAAGGTTTGGCCCAGTCTCGATTTAAGGTTTTCCAAGCCTCGGCCTAGTCTCGATTTATTATTTCCCAAGGCTTGATGTTTTGATTTTCCAAGGCTTGTTTTTGGGCTTTCCAAGGTTTGATTTTTTGGTTTCCAAAGGCTTGTAACGTGGACATCCTCCTAAGCTTGGACCAAGGCTCGAGCCAAGCTCGAGTCAAGTTTGAGCCAAGGCTCGGCGCGGAACATTGGCATAACGATTGGACCAAGCCAGGCCGAAGTCTTGCCCAATGGTCCTTTCTTATCTGGGTGGTTTACTATTTCGTATTAAAGCACAAATTCCTTATGAACGATGCCCGAACGATCAGCATGCTTTTGATCTTCGATATGCGTATTCTCAATTTTTTTGCCCGTGGTGAGGTTGAAGTGTTTCTGGCGTTTCGTTTTTTGGTCGTATTCAAAAATCCAAGATTCGCTACCAATAGTGACATGTTCCATAACATGAGGGTCATTTTCTCTCCGCTCCAAAAAGCCGATTTCTGTGTTTCCTCCCTGTTACTCTTTTGATTTCCGTGCAGGATTTTTTTACCCCAATTCATTTGTTAAAATCTACCAAACGGTTGTGGGAGTCAAATTTTTCCTCGAGTTTTCCTCGATCATTTTGACCATCAATCGACAATCAGAACGCACAAGATCCTGAATTCTGTGGATATTTTCATCACTTCTTGCAGTTGAAGGCCGTCCGCTGCGAAGTTTATCTTCAATTGAGTCTCGGTTTTCTGAAAATGCCTGAACTTTTGATAACACACTAGTTCCATAGGCCTCTAAAAGTTTTGCAAAGGATTGCAAAAATTATAACGTACCATTCCCTGAAATTGTTGTCACTCATTCACTCATGTCACTCAGAACGTGCTAGAAAATCTCGGTTCACGAAAAACATTGCTACGTACCACCAAGTGACCCTAGTGACCTAAACTCGTACTGAAGACACATCTATGTGCATTCATGGACACAAGCAGAGTTGCCAGATCGAAAACTATGCCCCCAGTCTCATTACTTTATTTATACACCTCTTAGCATAGAATTTGTCTGGCTAAACTTATTTTCGGCATCATTTTGACATGTCTAAACCACTATATAGAGTTGTTTCTATATACAGGGTGTACTCAAAGTTGAGTTATTTATTTTAACAGATTGTGGAACTGGTAAAAAGAAGCAATTTTACCAAAAATCATTTATATAAAAGTTAAGCAAAATAAGTTAAAAAGTTAAGCATTTAAGTAAAAGCAAAATAAAGAAGTTATTGAAGGTTACAAAATTTGAAAACAGACCTGACTTTTTGATATTCACGACCACTGTGTTGTAGAACTCGCAAAGAGAACTCGATTTAGCAAAAATTAGTTGCAATTATATAAAAGTTGCAGAATAACAAAAATAAAAATGTTACATGTTACACGAACTGTTACATGTTACACGTACTGATGTAAAAGCGACTGACAAAATTCAACTCTTCTAGGATAATCTTCGGGTTGTAACGCTTGTACCCGTTGAGAATAATAGGGATAGACGTGTTCTTGTCGTATAGTCTTCCACACTTTCCAATGACCAACTTTAACTTGACCTGCTATAGACCTAGTGCTCGTTGTTGGCTCTTTTTTGTCAATTTCTAAAATATCCTCCTCAATATCTACCATTTTACGTGGAGGAGGTCTTCCAGCGTGACCTTATCGTGCCTTTAAATACCCTGTGTCGCGAATTCTTGCAACTAAATTTACAAACTTCCGCGGAGCCAGATGGTTTCGTAATGGAAACCTTTCCGTGTACAAACGACATGCTGCCGCTGCATTTTGTTGGCACTCCCCGTAAGTTAATATTATGTCCACTAGTTCATTGTTTTCATAAACCCAGAAAGTACCCAAACATTTAACACGTACTATTAAGGAATTATTGCTACTGTTCAAATCGAACATCGCACTCAACAGAAATATTGTTCGAGAATACAAAAACTAATCATACCCAGTACCAGCAATCAACAAATACCTTATGTGTTTAGCACGCAGTGGTCGAGAATATCAAAAAGTCAGGTCTGTTTTCAAATTTTGTGACTTAATAACTTTTTTATTTTGCAACTTTAATATAAATGATTTTTGGTAAAAGTAGTTATTTTTATGAGTTCTACAACCTGTTAAAATAAATGACTCAACTTTGAAAACACCCTATGTAGTATGTGTTTTCTACATTTATTATTTCTCTCTGGCGAAAATATTTATTAACAAACAAGGGGAATAAAACTGGATCATTAGTAACGAATAAAGGTCAGTCAAGGCGCCAAGACGATTAGATGCCTTTCGAGACGATTATTACGATTATTATAGAGTCGTTGCGTTAACAGGATTATATATTACCATATTACGTATTATTTTATGCTCTAATTTTAAGACGATTTTTTTTTTGCTGCTTTAAATTTCATTTTTATATATAAAAGCCGTTTTTTTGTTTTTGTGTAGCCACGGACCAAACAGATATCAAGCTAGAAAGAACTATATCAAGATGGTACTCAGAAGGAGATAGAGGAATAGTATAGGAAAAATAATCAAAGATGTCAAAAACAATATAATCCCGAGGGAAAATTAACTCGTAATAGAATCGATAAAAGCAGGAAAAGAAAAATCTATATTCTATCTATATAAATAAAAATGTAAATGTTCGTTTGTTCAAAATTTTAAATCTCCGAAAGTTCTTCACCGATTGCTTTGAAATTTTGACACAACGTTGCATTCGAGTTCGAGCGTGTTTTTTTATATCTATTATATAGTTGTCATACTTATGACAGGTAAAAACATGCTTTTTTGAAAAACATTACCATCTGTTGAATGTGAAAGCAATACAAGCTGCACTAAATATTTTACGGCAATAGGAGCACCATCTGTTGAACGTAATAAAAACACACGCAATACTAAATATTGCTCATGCCGGACAGCAAGCTTAGCATTTTCAATGCTTCCGATTACATTGTTAAAATAAATTTTCATAGATTACGATTTATTTTTATTTTGATTTAAGTATTTAACCAGACTGACCCACAGCAACGCGTGGCCGGATACAGCTTATAAAATAAAATTTGCAACCGCGATATTCAGATATTACGCAACAGAAATATGGGAGAAAGAAGTGGAGAGCGGTTTAAAGGCTTTATATGTCGATATTTAAAAAAATAGATAAATTGCTCTATAACAGTTGTTGAGGCATTGATTTGCTGGATATATATTATAAGGTATTGATAAGAACAATAAGAGATAACTAAATATACATAAAAAAAGGTGAATACCAAGTTGAACTTTGGAATAATAGATATCAGATATAGATGAGGTGCTATGGGTATAAAATAAAAATCCACCATAGATTTATGGACTTTAAACAAGCGTATGACAATATAGAAAACATTAAAATGTATAAAACATTGAGGCAACTAACTTTTAAATGAAAAAAAAGTTAAAATGTGCTTAATTAAATCGCTTTTTAATCTAAATTTTGAAATAGTAATAAAAAGAACAGGGACAAAAATAGAAGGATTCATTTAACAATGTACGCCACTGTTTGGTTTTTGCAGATAATTTTAACTTAAACTCTCTTACAAAAGGGAACTAGAATGTATCATAAAAAATTGGAATCAGAAGCAAGGCAAATCGGATTAGAAATAAACCAGATTAAAATAAAATATATGATGATAGTAAATACTCAAAAAGAAGTAGAAGGAAGTTAAACTTAGAACATACGAAGGGAAAGAAAATAGGTTTCAAAATGAAGGCAACTTTATATATCTAGAAGGGATAATAGAAAAAAAACTATATCCTAAACTACATAGATATCAAATCCAAAAAAGGCAGGTAGATATGATTTTTGTTAGTTATCAAAATTGTTTTAGGTAGTTATTAAAACACCTTTTCACAGCAATGGCCTAGTATGTCCCATTTTCTGTACCAGAATCTGCCTCTCCTTTATATTAGGGACTCATTGAAATTATTTATACCTGACTTTGGACTGGGCAATGTAAGAATTAATTTATTTCTGTATCGTTTACAGCACAGTCAAGTGTTTAAGTCGATTTTACATAAAATGGCTAGTCGACGATTTTGCGTCGACGAAACTAAAAAATCCGGCGGATAAGTTCTATTATATATGGGGACGATTTATTTTAAAGTCGCAAGCTAGATCTACATTCGAGGAAGTCAAAAAGCCCATCCTTTATATTTTAAGTCCCAAATTGGTGATTAGGATAAAAGTTGGGCTCCTTATGTTTTCTGTGTGAGTTGTCACATAAATTTAGTGCAGTGGATATAAGTGGAAGTTGCCTTTTGCACTCAGACGAGTGCCTCATAGCCAGGAATTATCGGTACCGATTGCGCCTTTGAACCTGGACAACATGTTTGGTGGTGGTGCCGGTTTGCCGATGATTCTAATTCTTCATCAGGATCTGATTCACAACTTCCTGTTTGGTAATTCAAACATATTGACCTCCCATATATACCTTCCTTGTTAACAAAAAAAAGGTAGTCCTTCCGCCTCTCCATATTAAGCTTGGACTAATGAATAACTTTGTCAAAGCCATGGACAAAGAAGGTAATGGTTTGTAATGGTAATGGTTTTAAGTGGTGCAAAACTAAAAGAAGGCATATTTATTGGACCCCAAATAATGAAGCTTCTACGTGATTTTCTTTTTCAAGAAAAATTAAATGAAAAGGAATTGGCAGCTTGGATGTGTTTTGCAAGTGTGGCGAAAGGATTTCTAGGCAACAAGAAATATGAAAACTTTAAAAAACCTCATAGTTGAACTCTTGAAAGCCTATAAAAGACTAGGGTGTCGCATGTCCTTAAAAATGCATTTTTTACCCTTCTCCTCAAAATTGAACAATATCTTCTGCCTCCCCAAGGTCCTTGAATATTTTCTAATTTTAAGATTTTTAGTGCTAACTTAAACAAAAGTAAAATAACACCTGTCACCTTAATTATCAATTATCCTTAATTTCAATTATCTACTCGCACATAAAAGCTGGCTATGTACTACAAAAAAAATGATATATACAGGTTAACCCTATCTGTCTCCACAATGACCTTGAAAATGTTTCAATTTTGTGTAATTTTCATGATATTCACAAGCATAAAAATTTGCAACTCTGCTATTCTACTTCTAGATTATAATTTATATAATATAATCTAGAAGTAGTTTATATAATTAGTTAGTTTATATAATTTATTAAGAATTTTGTTTGCTATTTTCACATTCTTTTTGAACCTGACTCAAATTCAACACGGGCTTGGAATGACTGTTAGGTTTTAATTCAACTTTCTCCTCCAAACTTAAATTAGTCATTATTAACTGTTTTAAATCAGACATCTTCATGTTTGCAATTATAAGTTCATTATTTTTATTTAAAATGTATTACTCAGTGTGTACACCCGTAACAAATCCCAAATCAAAACAAGTATTCGCGAGGCGAACGAATATGCGACGCGAGATATATCATATATGCTCCGTACCCGTTAAATCAGCGTTTAAAACTAATTACCAATACGCTCGGTCGCAGGGAATCTACGACCAAATCGCATGTTTTAGAAAGCAGTTAAACCCCCAAATTGCAACCAAAAAACATGTAACGCCAACGACGAGATAAGTTGATGGTGGCGTACGGTCGTTGGAAGTAAAAATCCGACCAACGATGTAAAAATTATGGCGAAGGGATGGAATTTTTGGTTGTAAGTTAGGGCTGTTAATAAGTATTCGGATCTTCAGTGGAAACTCGAAAAAGAATAGGTCTTAGCTCACACTCTTGCCAGTTGATTTTGAACACTCTAATCTTATTAGGAGATGTCTTTTCTAACGCCAAATTACTTGTCTTTAGAATGTCTTTAGAATGTCTTTAGAATGTCTCGAAATTCTTTATCTAGATACCGAGACAACCGAATGGTGTGGAAAAGATGTCTCACGTAGGAGCATATACGTTCATAATGTATTCTGTCATTATAGTTAAGCTCACCAATGGATCTCTATTTGAAACATACAATCTAAGAATACGTTTAACAATTGTGACCCACCTTGAAGGTACAAGTTTTTCTGTAGGTAAATTATTCATTGTAGGTAAATTACCTTTAACAGCTTTGAACTGAATCAGTACTAGTTTATCGCAGTTCTCCAGCAGCTTGCTCATAGGACCTGCAAATCCACGAGGCCTGGCAGTGTCTCCACTCCTCCCGGTGTGTGTGCATTGACTCTGATAACTATTATGTGAAATACAATGTTCTTAAAAAATTTTAATGTCATCGGGGAGATACAATAAGTTTCAAAGTATTTTACATGCATTTTTATTTTATATGAGAGTAATTAGGTCCACATATCCTTACTTTTAGTTAAAAATTAAAATATTTAAGAATTAGGTAAAAAAACTTTTGATATCAAAAATAAAAACAGTAAAATATTACAAAATAGCAAACACAACTTTTGCGCGCTATTAGAAAAAAAAAATCCAAAATGTTCGTTTTTTCACTCCACCCTGAAGTAATTCAAATTAAAATCCTTAATGAAAAAGATAACCTTTTATATTAACATTTTTTTTGTTTGTATTTGGTACTTAATTATTTTTTCAATACAATTAAATTATAATTTGTAAACACTAAATTGCTAAACTTGAAGAGATTTACCACTAAACACCAAATCACCTTTTTTGAACTGCTCGACGCACGTTTCATTAACGACGAGATTAAATCGACGACATTCACGACGAGATTAAATCATCTCCTGATGATGCTAACATGGTTAGCGAAACGTGCGTCGAACTGTTCAAAAAAAGTGATTTGGTGTTTAGTGGTAAATCTCTTCAAGTTTAAGTCGGTTCCCAAACGCTCGATGTTTTTTCTAATGTTATTTGTCATTACTCCACACACCGATATTATTATTGGTATTAGTTCCACACTGGTTAAACTCCACACATGCTTGAGCTCTATTGAGAGATTTTTATACTTCTGGAGTTTTTCCATTTCCGTTTTTAACCACATTTTTTACCACAATGGCCTTTTTATTTATTTTATCAATCACTTATAAGGTCTGGCCAGTCTATTGTCCTGTCTGACCAGCTGGATTCTAAAATCGGTTTCGGGCAATAATGGGAGTATGGTGGTGGATTGTTGATGAGGTTGTAGTTCACCGCTTATTCCCGGTGTATAATTTTTGCCATCTCATTATGTATTCCAAGATAGGCAGATTCTGATAGTGCTGAACATCCATCAGTTATGTAGTATATAGTCTCTCCAGGGCTTCTGCATTTCCGACATATATCATTAACATCTTTTTTCATAATATACTTTTCATAATTTCTGGCGCGGATTATGAGGTCTTGTATGGATATTATGAAGCTCTCTATCTCTAGGTGGACCCAACCTGCTTTAGCCAGTTAAGCAAGTCTTTATCTACATTGGTGTCGTCTAAGGCAGCAGGAAGTTTGCCAGGGAGTACCTTCCGTTGCCAGGAAGTATTTTTTTCTATTCTGTATTCTTTTCTGTTGATGTTCTAACTTATATGTGTATCACTTGGGTTTAAGGGTGTGTATCCTCGATCTGCCTGAACGATACTCCGTATTAATGGCTTACTTGAGTTTCTAAAATAATTTCTCATACTTTGCTCCTGCTCGTTCCAAGGCTGAGTGTGAGTGATGGTACCTAAATTTCGTTAATAGTCGGCGAATAAGGCGATCCAGCTTTTCCAGATCATAATCAGAGTATTTGAGTATCCCAAACGAATACTTCAAAGTTGATATAGCCCAAGTGTTTATGATAGTAATTAGGTTTCGTGAACTAAGTTTGGTATTCAACAATTTAAAGTCAGCTTTGTCGGCCTAAATACTCATATCAAGCAGTCTGGTTAATGGATCGGTTTTGTGACAAGCCCAGGTGTCTGTATGGTTTATCCAGCTCTAGTGGTTCAATGCCAGATATTCTTAGTTTACCTTCATTGTGTAACTTTCCTTTCTTTACAGTTACCATAGCACACTTATTCAATCCGAAGACCATTTTAATATTGGTGCTGAATATTTCTGCTGTTTTGATAAGCGACTGTAATTGATTTGGTGTTTCTGCATAGAAACCGTCAACTCCATCAACTGATGACTGATGACTGATTTAGACATTTCCTTTTTGATTTAGACATTTTCTTTCAAATTTGGGCGATATCTATGTGATGTTTCATTGAGCAGAAATGGTAATGGATTAAGTGCCAAAAAGAACATTAGTGGACTCAATGCGTCACCCTGGAAAATACCTTTGGATATGTTTATATGACCAATGTTTACATTCCCAGTATATAAATAGATGTTCCAGCTGGACATGGCTGTAGTGAGGAAATATCGAACCGAAGGATCAATTTTGTAGAGCTCCAGGACTTTTCTTAGCCAGTTATGTCGGACAGAGTCAAATGCTTTGCCATAATCCAAGAAGCACATATTAAGATTTCGTTGTTTTACTTGAGCTTGCTTCATTATCACCGCGTCGATGCTTAACTGTTCCTTTCAACCCAGGGAATGTTTAATGCATCCCTTCTGAGAACAGAAGGTGCAATCAGATTGTTGTGTATACAGTGATCATATATCTTATGGTTTTTTGGTGATGTAAACAATTTATAGAATACTCTCTCTAGCTCTTAGGGTTGTCTCGGCCACCCTTTTTGTAAGGGAGGTAGGGGTTTCCGCACTTTCCTTTCTTTACAGTTACCATAGCACACTTATTCAATCCGAAGACCATTTTAATATTGGTGCTGAATATTTCTGCTGTTTTGATAAGCGACTGTAATTGATTTGGTGTTTCTGCATAGAAACCATCAACTCTATCAACTGATGGCTGATGACTGATTTGGACATTTCCTTTTTGATTTAGACATTTTCTTTCAAATTTGGGCGATATCTATGTGATGTTTCATTGAGCAGAAATGGTAATGGATTAAGTGCCAAAAAGAACATTAGTGGACTCAATGCGTCACCCTGGAAAATACCTTTGGATATGTTTATATGACCAATGTTTACATTCCCAGTATGTAAATAGATGTTCCAGCTGGACATGGCTGTAGTGAGTAAATATCGAACCGAAGGATCAATTTTGTAGAGCTCCAGGACTTTTCTTAGCCAGTTATGTCGGACAGAGTCAAATGCTTTGCCATAATCCAAGAAGCACATATTAAGATTTCGTTGTTTTACTTGAGCTTGCTTCATTATCACCGCGTCGATGCTTAACTGTTCCTTTCAACCCAGGGAATGTATAATGCATCCCTTCTGAGAACAGAAGGTGCAATCAGATTGTTGTGTATACAGTGATCATATATCTTATGGTTTTTTGGTGATGTAAACAATTTATAAAATACTCTCTCTAGCTCTTAGGGTTGTCTCGGCCACCCTTTTTGTAAGGGAGGTAGGGGTTTCCGCACATGAGGTACGATGGGAAAATACTAGGGTTGGATAATATATTATTGCCCATATTTCGCCCCATATACCATTCAGACAATTAAATGTCTTTAACCAAAATTTTTTGAATTGGCCAGGACCAGGCGCACGCCTGTTGGGCAAAAACTTGGTGCATTTCATAATATCATCTTTTGTGAAGAGAACTGGAGGCATCGCTGCTAAGTTCTGAGTGGCATCCTCGACACGCTCAATCCATTCTGCGTTATTGTTAAACTCTGCTGGCGATTCCCAAATATATTACCAATATAAGAGGAATCGTTCAGGTTTGGCGTTTTCAATAGTATACTTATCTTTTGCAAGTCCCAATCCGCGGTAGAAATTTCTTTGATTCCAAGAGGTGCCACGATTTTCTTTTGTGCGTTTATTCGTATTATTGTATCGCGGTAAACGTGCCCTCTTAATTTTACACTTTTGTCAAAGTTTATGTCTATATAAAGTTAACTCTTAATTTAATAGTTAATTAAAGTTAATTTTTATCGCTACTAAGATCGATCTTGGCATCCTTTAGAATTATTTTCATCTTATCGGCTACAGTTTTACTCGGATTCCCTTTAAGGTGTTTCGAAATTATGTCCATTTTACGTCAGAGTTTATCAATTGCCTTGGTTAGTCTGATCCTCCATGCCAGTTCGCCTTGCTTTTTAAATTCTCTCCTGATTCTCGACCGGATAAGACTTTGCCCATTCAGTTCAATCGATGCTGCAGCTGCAGTATATAAAGCCAGGTAAACATTATTTATATCATTATTATTTTAATACATGTTTCAAGTGTCAGATTCACTTTGTTTAAAATATGTACGGTATCTTTTTTAAACTGAAGCTTAGAAATACCAGGTCTTTTCAATGGGTCCGTATTCAGAAATAAATCACAAATCGATTGGAATACATCGCGCGTAGTTACGTCCGTATCTAATGCATTTTCGGTTGATAATGTTCTTGGTAGATTTCCATCTGGTTTATTTTGAATTTCAGTAGCAACCTGTTCATGCGATATTAACCGGCCGACTTCTCTTCTTATTTCGTCAATATCGGTCTAAGCTAAAAGTTTTCTTGAATAAATAGCTCTGAAGCGATCTGATACGTTCTGTTCTGATAGTTCTAAAGATGGGTCGATTTTTTCTAGTTCACTGTGGAGTTTTTTACTCCAGCCTGGAAGTGGATCGTAACGACACTCGTTGATTTGGAGAAAATATTTTATCTCCGTACGATTCATTTCGTGACTCCATTTTATACAAATGCATTTGGTTGTTCTTCGAACGGACATCAGCAGCAACCTCTCGACCTTGTTGGTTGTACCATCTCAGCGGGGAAGACAACCTCTGGTTGCAGTATCCTTACCGACCACACATCACATATTATTATTACACATTATAATTATCATCACACATTATAATTATCATCACATATTATGATTAAAAAAAAAATACCCAGTCAGGTGTGTCAGTCAGTGTGGAACTAACAAGTGAACATGCGCTGGTAGAGCAATCGGTCTCGTTTTGCTATATGACAGCTCCTTGCAACCAGTAAGGTTAGCTTTCATAAGATCGAGAATTGTGTTCTAAGCAGACGTAGTGACCCTAGGATGACAGACTTCTGCATTGCTGCAGCCAATGTTTCACAGCGAGCACAGTATCTCTCATTCCACCGAGAACGCCAATTATCAACACAACCATATGCACCGTGTGCCCTGGATAAAGTTGCTCGAGTTCGTAAAGGAGATCCTGATACTTAAGTTTTTTTTGTTCCTCCTTGATAGTAATATTTGTTTCAGCTGGCGGGGAAAACTCAATAACAAACATCATTTTCGTGTCCTTGCCAAGGAGGACAATATCAGGTTTGTTAACCTGTATTATTGCATATGCACTACACCCAGATAACAAATGCATGAGTGTATGTGGTGCTCGATAGTAGACCCTACAGTTTACATCAGGACCCTCCATATCCATAACCTCTCTCCGATAGACTAATGTGTTTATTACACCTTCCTGACAAGCCAGCATAAATACTTTCGTCTCTGACTTAAGGCCGGCTGACTTAAGAAAAGCAAAAGTGAGCCTCTCTCGACAATCCTTGATTGTCTACATTATAATGTAATTATAATTTCTATATTATAATTATTATTACTAATATAATTATATTAATTAAATTTAGGGACAGGGGGTGGTGAGTCCGCTTGGTGAGTGGCGCCACCACTTTCCCGAGCTGAGAGGAGTAAACCTCTGAAAAAAGAATTCCCAAGCCCAAGATGGAAATCAATCGTTCCGAGGAGCCAAATAGCACAGGGTTAAAGTGCTTCTAACGATGCCTTCGGATACCTAGCACCCTCCGGTAGTAAATAGCTTTCCCATGGTAATTTGGGACTCTGTTTTGGGTGACCGTCTTTTCCCTTGAACCCAAAACTAATTTTTATGGAATCATAATTCAAATGAAAGTATTATACAAGATGGTGGGGTTTTGCGGACAAGAACCCTTCGGAATCGTCGGGAGAATTTGTCCGGCGTTGGTGAGGCTGGAGCGAGTTGCTGTTCTCAACTCTATGACATTACAAGAAGGGCTGCGAAAAAGGCACTAGATGAAGTCTAATATCACCGCAGACTTCATTTGTTGGAACTGCTGCACCGGTACTACAATCAGAACTCATTCAAGCTGGACTACCTTGAAGACGCATGAATGAAACAATCATGCGCATTTATTACAAGGTGACGCAACTTGAACGGGAAGAGCATATCCTGACAGTCACAGAACAGAGAGTCCCTGATCAATATAGAATGATTGTCAAGAAAGGTATAATTCCAGAAACTAAACTAAATGTGATAAAATTAGATGTGATAAACCATATTTGGCAGCATTGTACGTTTTTGCGTCTCAAAATTATCAATGAACGCTTACGAAAGTGCAATTTGTGTGCTGGGCAGTGTTATTATTCAATAATATTTCGTTTTTGCACAAAAAATCTAACTAACTAAAGGACGCAAGGACAAATTTAATTCAATTATCGATTACATTTCAATTATTCAGCAATAACCTTCTGGTGCAGCATATGCATTTTGTAGAATCAAAAATTCAACAAACCGAGAAATGGAAGATTTTTCAATTTATTCCAATTATGGACTCCGTAAGTTCTTTAATTCGCACAGATTCAATCGATTTCGGAGACATCTCGTTAGTTTTGATAATATTCGGTTCCAAATGTCGATCGTGTTCAGACAGCTGCGCGAAAGGAACGGCACTGCAAGTAGAATGGACGGCTTGGCACGATGGACGGCAAGCAATTGTTAAGCGATTTTCTTAATAGAAATGGGTGGAGTTTCTGTCCAGACACGAATAGGCGGTGGTATTTTTTCGTTTTATTGTAACCGAATCTGTCAGACATTTTCTTCTTATCGGAAAACGTGCTAACTTAGTTGTTCTGATTAAGAGAAGGGTAACCAACCAGATATGAATAACTATTATATTTTTTCCATGTTTGGCGTTTGTTTAAATCTTATTCTCCATTACAAGGTGTGGCAGAAAAATGATTTTATAAATTTAATAAATTATTGAAATACTTTGCAATTGACGAACTAAGATTAGTATCTAAATATGCACTATAATTATAATTGTATTAAACTTTACTGCAAGAAAAGTAGTTACCAGGTATGCAAAGATGAAACCGGAATTTTTGTATAGAAAATATACGTTTATTGTATGAAAATGGTCAAAATTATTTTATTCGAAGTATTGCCCATCGTTAGCTATACATTTTTCCTACTTGTCTGACAGTCCAGTGAGTCATCGAACCATTTTCGTACATTTCATTAGAAGTAAAGCGCTGCTCAGCAAGTACGTGTCCCATCGATGTAAATAAGTAGTAATCGAACGGAGCTAAGTCTGGTGAGTAAGCCGCATGCGAAAGTATTTTTTCAACTAAACGCCTCTATCCCTTCCTTGACTAGTTTTGCTGTGTGTGATGGAGCATTATCATGAAGCAAAATCACTTTGTGTTACCTTTTTTGATATTCTGGACGTTTTTCACGCAAAGTTTGATTCAAATCGATCATTTGTTGTCGATAGCAGTATTAACGGTTTTGCCAGGTATTAGTAGCTCATAAGAGATCACACCCTTCTGATCCCACAAAACACAGAGCATTGTCTTCCGTCTGGCCTGATCCGATTTGGCCTTCCTGTCAATGTCGATGGTTCGCCTGGAGTTACCCATGATCTTTTACGCTTAGGATTCTCAAAATATATCCACTTTTCATCTCCAGTTACAAATAGATGGAGAAATTACTTTCTTTTGTACCTGGCGAGCAGCATTTCGTAAGTGGTTTTTCGGTTTTCCTGCTGTCTTTCATTCGGTTCATGTGGAACCCATTTTCCCATCTTCTGGATCTTTCCTATGGCTTTCAAACGTATAGAGACATCTTCTCGTGTCACATTTAATTGATACGCGAGTTGTTGCGTTTGAGCGCCATCCTCAATGCTTGCAATTCGCTGTCTTCAAACTTTTACGGTGGTCTTCCACGTTCTTCGTTTCTCACGTCAAAATCGCCACTTTTGGATTTTTTAACCACTCAAACCGCTATGATTTACCAAGAGCATGTAATCTTCGACAATTATTCAATGCGATTCTGCAGCAGTTTTCTTCAAATGGTAAAGAGAATCAATGCTGTCCGCAAATGAGTTTCCAGGCACAAAATTCAACTTGTTCAACACTATTACAAACTATGCTGTGGTATGAAACTTTGCCAGATGTCAACAATGAAATGGCGCAAATGACGCGGTTTGACGATAACTACATTGACAGCTAGGGCCATCTATGGGCAAATTTCGGTTTCATATTTACAGACCAGGTAAGGTGCGTGCCAAGATATATCATTGACCCCTGCCATAAAGAAACTCTGCGAAGTTGCAACAGGGCCGGGCCTAATAAAATAACAGGTTAAAAAATAAAATTTGTACCTGGTTTAGTAGTTTTGAAATATTTTTCCAAAAATTTTTCAGAAGTTCAGTCATTCATTCGCTCCGACTCTGGCGCCTTTTACGCAACTAGGAATATTTTTATTGAGATTTATTGGGGCAATTAATATTTTACCGAAGGGTATCGAAATATCTTGAAACGGGCTATACTACCTAAAACGTCCATTGACCTAATAATATCGTAAATTTAATTGAGGAAGCCGATACGTAAGGGAAATTCATTTTAAATAAATAAACAAAGATTAATATCTAAAATTGCCACAATATTTAAAATTTGATGTATAACAATTGTTTCGACTCACAGTGCCATTTTTCCAATAGGAACTATATAACGTAACAAGCGTACGGATACATACTTTTTCATAATGTTTAATTGTCAGTTGACTGGTACAGATATGTTGATACGAGGGTTGCTACTTATATATCCGGAATCTATAAAATAAAAATGTAAATGTTCGTTTGTTCAAAATCTTAAATATCTGAAATTCTTCATGGATGGCTTTGAAATTTTTACACAACATTGCATTTGAATACGGCTTCGGCTTCTTTGCCCAGGTTTTTAGTTAATCCGGAGGCTCCTACAAATTTACAATGCGATTGCTTCCCTGAAGGGGTACTTTTTTGTTTTGGGGGTCTCTAGCTGACCTAGGAGCATTTGAATACGCGCGTGTTTTTATATACCTATTATATAGATATCATACTAGTGACAAGTAAAATAATGATTTTTTGAAAAACCAGAGCTGTCTGTTGGACGTAAAAGCAACACACGCCATACTAAATATTTTATAAGACAATATATAAGAAGGTATTCCAATCTTACAAGGGACGATGAGAAATGTCAAGCGGTGGCGCCATCTCGCGTGTATCCAAGGCATCAATTTAAACTTTTTATTACGTAAACTTGAAGAAATTTACTACTAAACACCAAATTACTTTTTGAAACTTGTCGATGCACGTTTCGCTAACCATGTTAGCATCATCGGGAGATGATTTAATCTTAGTCATCTCCTGATGATGCTAACATGGTTAGCGAAACGTGCGTCGAGATGTTTCAAAAAGTTATTTGGTTTTTAGTGGTAAATCTCTTCAAGTTTAGTGTTTCACACCAAAAGTTCCAATAGAAGAATTTATTTTCTATTGGACTTAACCGACTTAACAGTTTAGAGTTCAAATCCTCACCATTACCATATTTTATTTTTTTGTTCAAAATTGTATTAAAATTATTCTCTGATTAATTTCTGATAAGTATTAAGTTGTAAGTTATTATTTTCAGTCTCTAGTGTTACATAATTAGTAAAATTATAAATGTACAAATGTCATTCACCATACACATTTGTTTTTTATTTGAAAAAGCCTGCAGTAATTCTAATTATTATAAAATAATTTATATTACAATTATAATATTATAATTTATTCAGAAAATATAATAAAGACAGTAACATTAATTGTCAAAAAAAAACAATAAATTGAATATATTCATTTCCGAGCGGTTTTAGTTGTAGTTCACATGTACATTCTTCGAGACCTGTAAACCACGATAATCTGACTACCTAGTTGTAGTGTTATATCTTTAGCTAAGAATATCGTTTACTGCTATCAAAGTGCATATATGCGAACTTCAACTAAAACCGTTCGGAACTGAATATATTCAATTTATTGTTTTTATATTGTATATAGTATAGTATATTGATTCTTTAATGGTATTGTATTTTTTATATCTTCTGAATAAATTATATAATTAGAGTTATTGCACGTTATTTCCATTAAAAAACCAAATGTGTATGATGTATTACGGATATTTTTTATTTTAGTAATTATTTAGTACTAGAGATTGAAAAAATAACTTGCAACTTAATAATTATCAGAAATTCATAGCCGGCCGTGGTGGTCTGGTGGGTTAGTCGCCTGCCTGGCAATCCAAAGGTAGCTGGTTTTTCTTTAATTCTTCTGTTCGTCTTACCTCCTACCCTACCCACACATTTATACACTCACATACACGCGCACACACACACGCCCACACCTAAATATCCGTGATTGTTTCTAGGCAAGAGTGTAAAATCCGACAACGAATTACCACTCAGTCACGCCAGTTAAAAGCTGGGTAAGGCCGGATGCCTTCTGAGAAGTGTTTTACGTTGGTCACTCGCCAGTCGGTAGGCTTCCTGATATACTTATGGGTAGACACATAACCAAGGGTTTATAGACTGAGGAGGGTGCTGGCCTAGGTTTGTCGGTAGCTGATGACCGTGGTTCGGAACCCACGTTAAGCTGTAGGTCCAGTCGCCAAATAGCCTAGTTGCTGATGCGCCTCTAACCCTAATACATTTAAACTAATACTATTTTTGAACAAAAAAAAAATGGTGAGGATTTGAACCCCTAACTGTTAAGATGGAACGGCAAAAAAAGTTTAAATTGATGCCTTGGGTACGCTTGAGTTGGCGCCACAGCTTGACTGGATTATCTGGAATTGGAATATCTTCTTATATATAATCTTACTATTTTACAGCAATGGTAGCGCCATCTGTTGAACGTAACAGCAACACACACACAATACTAAACGTTGCTCATGCCGGACAGTGTGCTTCTTGTCAGCTGCTGTCACTTAGCATTTTCAATGTTTTCGATTACATTGTTAAATTGAATTTTCATAGATTTCGATTTATTTTCATTTCGACTTAATTTTTCATCTAGACTGAGCAACAGCAACGCGTGGCCAGGTACAGCTAGGAATAAATAAAAACAAATATCATTGAAAATGGTTTTATTGTCTTCAAAAATATTTGTTCGATACACTTTTGCATACCTTATACCAATTTTTATATCACTTTATCCATTCCGATTGAGATATCTCTAAAAGATGCATTTTGAACGCATCAACCGCTTCTTCTGTCGTCGAAAATCGTAGTTTATTCTTACCACGTAATATATTCTTCACGGACGGTAACAGAAACGGATCATGGGTGCCAATTTACGACTATACTGCGGATGACCCACCAATTCGATATTTTGACTGGCTAAATATTGTGTTGTTCGGTCGCATGTGTGAGAGCTCGCGTTGTCATGGTGCAAAATAATTTTGCGTTGCTGGTTGTTTTTTCTTATTTCTTCAAAGGCTTCTGGCAAGCAAATGATTGTGTACCATTCAGAATTGACCGTTCTACGATTCCCTAGTGGCACTGTAGCGACATGCCCATCAATTTTAAAAAACAGACGACCATTTGCTTTGAAGTGCTTCATGCGCGAACAGCTTTTGTTTGGTTTAGCTCATTTTGAAAGACCCATACAGTTGACTGCTATTTACTTTCGGGCTTATACGCATAGATCCAAGATTCGTGATTTGTGTACATGTTATACACGGATTTTGTTCGATCGACACGAACTTTTTTTTGAGCGATTGTCAGATTATAAATATCCAACGCGCACAAATATGTTGACGGCTAAATGTTAATGTTAAACCTTGTGTATGCTTTTCATACTAATGCCCAAGGATTCCTCAATTTCACGGTATGTCACAAGATGATCTTACTTTATTAGTTCGCGCACAGTATCTATATTTTCCGGCACAACAACCAGGCCTTCTTTGAATTCGTTTGTGAACGAACGACGATCACGATTCAATTCACTAAACCAGTGATATACAGTGGTTTTATATGGTGCTTCATAGCCAGAAGTCGAAGCGAGCTGAACTGTTGTTGAGATAATCCACGTCGAAAGTCGTAGTAAATCATAGTACGAACATTCGCACATTAATTCCATTTTTTGATAGAGAAGAAATTTTCAAATCACTAAACAACACAAATAGAGTCCGTTTGACAAAACGTTCTGAGTTCTTATATAGTCAACAATGTCAAACTTTACGATGTATTCAAAAAATCCAAAACAATAAAAATTTTTCGCGAATATTTCAAAAACTATTGGAGATAGCGATGTGTGCTTTTCACCGGTCGATTCTACGTAAAATTATCTATCAGGTGGTTCAATTTCATCACCGTAGGACCACTTTTCATTTTTTGCGAATTTTCACAGGGGGGGGTGGCGTAAAATTTTTCGACAAATGACAAAAAATAAATATAGCTGATTTCGGGATATTTGGTGCTCCGAAACGCGTACTTTCCGAATCTGGCCGCAAAACTTCGATAAAACGTCTAGTTGCCGAGATATGAGCTTTTGAAAATTCGAAAAAGAAAAAAAAATCCAAAACGATAAATATTTTTCGCGAATATTTCAAAAACTATTAGAGATAGCGATGTGTGCTTTTCACCGGTCGATTCTACGTAAAATTATCTATCAGGTGGTTCAGTTTCATCACCGTAGCGTAGCACCATTTTTTGCGAATTTTCACAGGGGGGTGGCGTAAAATTTTTCGACAAATGACAAAAAAATAAATATCGCTGATTTCGGGATATTTGGTGCTCCGAAACGCGTACTTTCCGAATCTGGCCGCAAAACTTCGATAAAACGTCTTGTTGCCGAGATATGAGCTTTTGAAAATTCGAAAAAGTCAAAAAATCCAAAACGATAAACATTTTTCGCAAATATTTCAAAAACTATTAGAGATAGCGATGTGTGCTTTTCACCGGTCGATTCTACGTAAAATTATCTATCAGGTGGTTCAGTTTCATCACCGTAGCGTAGCACCATTTTTTGCAAATTTTCACAGGGGGGGTGGCGTAAAATTTTTCGATAAATGACAAAAAAATAAATATCGCTGATTTCGGGATATTTGGTGCTCCGAAACGCGTACTTTCCGAATCTGGCCGCAAAACTTCTATAAAACGTCTAGTTGCCGAGATATGAGCTTTTGAAAATTCGAAAAAATCAAAAAAATCCAAAACGATAAACATTTTTCGCTAATATTTCAAAAACTATTAGAGATAGCGATGTGTGCTTTTCACCGGTCGATTCTACCTAAAATTATCTATCAGGTGGTTCAGTTTCATCACCGTAGGACCACTTTCCATTTTTTGTAAATTTTCACAGGGCTTAAAATTTTTCGACAAATGACAAAAATAAATATCGCTGATTTCGGGATATTTGGTGCTCCGAAACGCGTACTTTCCGAATTTGGCCGCAAAACTTCGATAAAACGTCTAGTTGCCGAGATATGAGCTTCTGAAAATTCGAAAAAATCAAAAATCCAAAACGATAAACATTTTTCGCGAATATTTCAAAAACTATTAGAGATAGCGATGTGTGCTTTTCACCGGTCGATTCTACGTAAAATTATCTATCAGGTGATTCAGTTTCATCACCGTAGGACCACTTTCCATTTTTTGCAAATTTTCACAGGGCTTAAAATTTTTCGACAAATGACAAAATATAAATATCGTTGATTCTGGGATATTTGGTGCTCCGAAATGCGTACTTTCCGAATCTGGCCGCAAAACTTCGATAAAACGTCTAGTTTCCGAGATATGAGCTTTTGAAAATTCGAAAAAGTCAAAAAATCCAAAACGATAAATATTTTTCGCGAATATTTCAAAAACTATTAGAGGTAGCGGTGTGTGCTTTTCACCGGTCCATTCTACGTAAAATTATCTATCAGGTGGTTCAGTTTCATCACCGTAGGACCACTTTCCATTTTTTTGCAAATTTTCACAGGGCTTAAAATTTTTCGACAAATGTCGGATGGCGGCTAGCAACACCATTGTTGCCAATTCCGGATACATAAATAGCGACCCTCGTATTAGCGATGCATCTACTGCTTAACGTGGCCTTCGAAGCATGGTCATCACCTATCGGTTAACCACTCAACCATTGGTTTTACACCTAACCTTAAGTTTTTCGAGAAGTCTAGGAGTGACCGATAACTGTTTGTCAAATTTTACGCTTCTGCCTGTTGAAATGCAATACGCAAGCCTGGTCTTTCCTCGGTTGGTCGTCCAAACAATTTCTTACTGGTAGAAAAATAATCGAAAACAATTAAACCTTTCATTATGTGAGCCATTCATTTAATTATTTACTTATTGTAACTTCACCTTGTATTATTAAATATGAGCTTGTAAGCATCTTAAACGTGTATGGGTTACATTGTTTCGTCTTTAATGTTCGACAATCCTGAAAGTTCGATTTTTTGAAGTTATACTTCTTTTGGCGCGTTTGGGAAAACAGATCAGAGTGTATTTTTAGCGTGGGACGAAGTTGCGCATGCAAGATTAGGACTTTGGACTACAATAGACTACAACTTCGGATTTAGGATTACAAAATACTTTATATACTCCTATTTGCATCAATGTTACCTCAAGAAAGGTTAAATTTGTTGTGATATTTATTTAGGACATAAGAGTAACATTTAAGTTGTTGTGTGATACTTCTGATTGCCTGGTTTGGTTCTGGTTGCCTTCTGGTTTTTTTTATAATTAAATTGAATGAGTTATGAATTTAGTGGTTTGACTCAGGGGGGTTTTTTCCCGGTTTCATTTCGCGAGGGCCCTATTTCGCGAGTTAGAGAACTGGGTGGCGCCCATTAGTAGTGCAGGCATAAATCTATCAAATCAACGACCTACGACTTTACTGCCTCCAGCAAACAGCTGTCGTAGAAGTAATCCCTTGAAAAAAAAATCTCGAAATTAAACAATTTCCTAATGATGCTAACATGGTCAGTGAAATGTCTGTTGAGAAAAATAAATAAAAGTGACCTTTTAATCCATCTTGAGTTTACCGAAGATTACAATGGAAGAATTAAACTTATTCTAGTTAAAGGGGAGGGTTATTTTCAATTATCGCTCTGAACGATTGGTCCCTGATGCTGCAACTAAATAACTCTCATAAAAAGCCAAACGCTCATACTAAAGAATGTATTCCATTTATACATTTCGAAGGTTTATTAATTCGGGCAGATTCGATTTTGAAGCCGCCTCGTTAGTTTTAGCGATATTCAGAACCGATTGTCGATCGAGTTTCGACAGGTAACTGAAGGAACTTTAGTCGGAAATGAGACCACGCTAGATGAAATACAATTACTAGGTGACTTTATACTTTTTTAGCTTTTTCAATCTTCTTTTATGTAAACTTGAAGAGATTTACCACTAAACACCAAATTACTTTTTTTTAACTGCTGAACGCACGTTTCGCTAACCATGTTAGCATCATCAGGAGATGATTTAATCTAATTCTAAAACTAAACTATGTACTATTTATATGAAAAACCCTACCTAACGAAGCGTGTAAAAATCATGAACCGTGAAGTTTACTAAGCCTTACATTAATAATTGAAAAAGTTGACTGAACGGGATAGGCCCTTTATCTCGGTTCATGATTTTCTTACATTTTTCTATTTCAATGCTTTCATATGCATCCAAAGCCCTATTATTATTAACACTTTTAATTAGTCCTAAATTACTAATATCTATACTGTGGTCGTGTTCGACTGCATATGAAGCAGCAAGTTTATTTTGCAAGATTAAAATTCTAGGTAACCAACAGATAAAAGGTGCCAATTTATTCCATTTAGTTCGCTTTAGTGATAATCAAATTCAAAAGTTGAGCCAGTTCCGACAGCTGACATAAAGGAACGGCACTGTATATCCGGCTGGCCGAAATGCAATTACTATGCCATTTTCTTCGTGAAAATGGGAGATCAGACTCAGCCTAGTGGGGTATTATTTTATTTTATTGTAGTCGTATTACTGAGTATTTTCCCTCTGCAGGAAACTCTACTAGCGGACAATTTTATTAAATTCGATCAATTTTAATAGCGAAAAGTAAACTCTGCGAGATTTTTCCACTTTTTTATAAATAAATATCAAATCGTCAAAATTTGTTTTTGCAAAGAATCAATATTTCTGAACATTAATTCATATAATCATCAAATTTCACTATTGATATGATTTACACAGTATGTCTTGGGTTGATGCAAAAGTTCGTCCCGTTTTTAGTGATATCTATTTCACACGTTGTAAACGTTTAATGTTGTTTAGCAGAAGGAATTTCAGGAAGTAATTAAGAAAAAAATTGTGTTTTTTGGTTGCGTTTATTAAATTTTATTAAGCATTCAAAATTGCAGAAAATCAGGAGCATTTTCAAAAAAAAGGTCTTTCAAATTGAGCGGGTTTTTTATTTCTTGAATAAAACACATAATTTGCGTTGATTTCAAAAAACTTTTTATTGATAATTGAAGCATAGTGTATGACATTTATACACGAAAGGCAATATTTGCCAAGTGACCATCTTTTGCAGCTCCATAGACGTCCATTCTTCTGTCATTCTTCTGGTTCTATCTCACGAATGACTCGAATAATCACATCCTTTAGTCCAGGAATAGATTGTGGATTGTTCTTATAGGCATGGCTTTTCACGTAAAAGTATATTCAGCGAACCTATATTCGTGGAAATACTTGAGTTTTTCCTCGTATAGTGCTCGCGGAATCTACGACAATCTTTTTCCGGGCCTCTTGAGATTTTTTAGAGAGCTGCCCGATTAGAAAAATGCATCTTTTAATACCTCCATACTATGTACCAGAATTTTGATCAAAGTAACAGGCATGTAGTATCACGAACACAGATTAAGATAAAGGGTTCTGGTTTCAGAAGCAAGTTTTTCAAATTCGATAAAATTAATGCTATAGTTGGAAGATTAACATCCAATCCTGTACTCTCTCCACTCAGTTCCGGATTCATAAAGAACCTGCGAGCTGTGTTCCTTTAATCAGGTTTTGGTTTATCTACAATAAGCCCCGTCTGGTTTTGAAACTTTTGCTTGATTTCTTCCGTACGCTGTTGCACACTAGATTTATCGTCATCACATCTAGCTTGGCATTTTTTAATATCCAAACGATAGCTAACATGTAACAAGCACTCAAAGGAACGAATCAACGCATGCAAAGTAGCAAAGCCGAAACCGTAATGTTTTTTTTTAACAACTACGTTTTTAAATTCGCCATTTATCATTTTTGTGAGTAAAAGATCGTATTTCACAGTAATTTGAAATTCCCAACACTATCTGGTATTGGAAGAAGTTAAGTTCCAAAACTTTGTTAGTTTCTGTTATAGTAAACTCATTTGTTTCCTTTGAAGAAATAATCTTAATTGGTCGGCAATAGAGTGTTTATGATGGTCGCGGATTTTGCCAAATAATATATTGGCTGTCACTCAACGACAATGGAACAAATGCCAATCCAATACAGAAACTCATCAGTAGCATCGGTGTTCTCAACTATCTGTTTATAAGTGCTATGACCAGAGCTCCCGGCACTTCCCCATTTGCTAATTAATGTGAATGATGAATTAAAAGTTTTTTAGAACTTCACTTTGTGCTTCAATTAAATGATCAGTAGTTTTATCCAGTATGGCTTGAAGTTTAATTTTGGCCCGCGTTTCTGTCACAGGGTAAGGCAAAACATACGACTTACATAGACTGTGATAAAATGGAAACACTTGATGTCTCGCCTTCAATACCCCCTTTCGTGTCTGTTTTATAAGTAAGCGAGTAAGAGTCTACGTAATAAGCTAATGCCTCATCGCTCTTCAATTGCCTGCCACTACAAATAACCATCACCTGATTTTCATTTTTCTGAAGATTCCGAACTTTTTCTAATCAAATTAACTACCTTTCTGTGATACAACAAACAATTTGCTACTTCAGCAGCTGTGGTCAACTGAATGGCACTTCGCGATTACACTAAGTCTTCAACCCTACGATTTTTGGTTTTGAAAGAGGAGTGTTCAAAGTTCTTTTTGGGCCGACCTTGAGGCCGACTTCCTCAAGGTAATGAGGAAGCATAGGACTGATACATACTTATTTGAAATTCTATATACAAACTTAAATTTTTTAATTAAAAAACAGTCCATCATATTGGCTGCAGCCCGCTTTTCAGAGAATTTTTATGAAAAACTTGAAAATTTTAACTGTAAAAAAACTCCGTGAATTAGGAGTCACATCTGTAATACTAAATTTTTGCATAATAAAATCAATTAGACGAGAATTTCGTTTTTCTTTCTTATATTTTCGCCATTCTTCATATAACTCCATTTTTGAAAGAGAGCACACGGGATCTGAAAAAAATAAATTAAAAAAGATCGGGGGTTGATGTGGTATTCAATTATATATCATTTTACGTCTAACGTAAAATCCATCACAGCAACAGTAATAGTTTTCACTTCAAATCTTGTTAGATGTTATCGAAAGTACTGCAAAATTGCAACTAAATATTTTACATAAATGGAATTACCTTTCACTTCAACCGGTTATGACTCGTCGTTCTCGAATATTTGGAATAATTATAATCTCGAATTGTAATTTACGGGGGGTTGCTATTGTCGTGGGATCATCAATTAATCGATTCTTTGAATTGGCTTTTGCCCACTTAGATTGTACTAGGCGATTCACCTCTCATTCATCCTCGATCACCTCAACTCTACTCTCTTATCAAATTACACAAAGAAAGAAATCCTATCAGACGGTGGTGTCATATATGTCGGCACCAACATACAAGATATCAACTTTTTTAATACATATAACAAAAAAAACACTACAGTATGAAAAATTCTAACGAACTCATTAATAATATTAAAAATTTAGATATATCGGAAAATTTAACACTTGTATCTTTTGATGTCCAAAATTTCTTTCTAAGCATCCTGCGAGAAAACACGATCATCCTAGTGGAAAATTTATTAATTAACAACAAAGTGAACCCGGTAGTTACAGCAGATATACTGAGCTTGTTAAGAACGTGTCTTGATCAAAATTACTTTACTTTCGAAGACACAATGTACAACAGTAAAAAGGGCTTAATTATGGATAACCCACTAAGCCCTTTACTTGCAAAAATTCTTATAAACAATATTGAGGAGAGAATTTTCAAAAACAAAATTAGTAAATAATGTTTATATTGGTACCGACAGGTTGATGACATTTTGACAAGCTCCACGGGTACTAAGAGACGGTTGGATACTTGATTATTATATTTAAATTCCATCCATGAAAAAATATATTTACAGCCGAAATGGAGACCAAGAGTTTAATAAACTTTTTGGACCCAACGCTTTTTAAAAGGTCGAATAAGGACTTGTTTTTGATTTACCATAAACCTTCTCACATTGATATCATGATTCACAATACATCCAACCACCCACAACAACATAAACGGGCAGCCCACAGCATGATTCGTCGTTTAATCAATGTTCCTCTAAATCCAGACAAATACAATACAGAATTATATTTAATTAAGCAAATTGCAGTTAACAACGGCTATCTAGTTTCGATAGTTGATAAAACAGTCTCCAAAAAACAGCCTATCCTAGGATTAAAATTAAATAATTTGGATTTAAAACTCGTTCTTATTATGGACATATATCTGAAAAATTTTTAAAATATCTAAACAGCATTAATATAAATGTGGCCTTTAAAACCAGCAGTTCTTTGCGAAAAAATGTAGAAAACTATAAACAACGGGGAAAGACAATAATTCAGGCGTATATATATATATATATATATATATATATATATATATATATATATATATATATATATATATATATATATATATATATATATATATATATATATATATATATATATATATATATATATATATATATAAATATATAAAAGCTGGTCGCGTTGGTGTGGACGGTAAGAGTAGCGGCCTGCCGCTGCTGTGCCGAAACCGAACTGAAGCGGTAATTGGTTAGATTCCAGCGCTCGGATGGTTGTTTTTCTTTCTGTCTTCTCTCTGTTTACTTCCTAAATGTTTATGATTGTTTCTAGGCAAGAGTGTAAAATCCGACTACGAATTACCCCTCAGTCATGCCAGTTAAAGGCTGGGTAAGGCCGGATGCCTTCTGAGAAGTGTTCTACGTTGGTCACTCGCCAGTCGGTAGGTTTTCTGATAGACTTATGGGTAGGCACATAACCAAGGGTTTATAGCCCGAGGGGGGGCTCACCTAGGTTTGTTGGAAGCTGAAGACCGTGGTTCGGACCCCACGTTAAGCTGTAGGTCCAGTCGCTAAATAGCCTAGTTGCTGATGCGCCTCTAACCCTAACATTTTACCTTTACCTTTTAGATCATTTAAACTCAGAATCGCAGATCACAAGCGCAGCTATCTAAAAAATAAAATTGACTCAACATACGTGGAACATATTATTAAAGAAAAACATTATTAAAACATAAACATATTTGATAATGATTTTAAAATCTTACACATAGAAAATAAGGGTTATAAACTGAATTTACTAGAATGTTTGAAAATAAAGCGTCATAAATGCACATATGTCTTTCTGAACGACCAAATAAACTTCAACCATTCTCAATTATTAAATATGTCGAAAAAACAGTCTGAATAAGGGTTCTGGGAATTCCCAAAAAAAACATGTACAATTGCTTGATTACTATAGTACTACTATTTATCACAATACAATTTAATTCTTTGTCAACTATCCGAAGAAGCTACAGTGTAGCGAAATTCGTTATATTTTAGAGAAAAATATAAGTGGAAATTAGACAACTTTGTTTTATTTATACAATGATATCCATCCTAATTCTGTCCATGCTTCATAGAATTTAGGATTACATTACAACCATCTGGTTCAAATTTAATCCAATATAATATATTTCTTAATATTGCATTTTTTTGATCTCGAGAATATAAAATCTTAAAATAAAGAACACATTAAAAATTTTAATATTGACATAATTTGTGTGGCAACGCAAACAAAATACTTCTACCGGGATGCTTTAACGTCATAAAATTAAAAATAAAAGACTGAGAAATGGAAGATGCACATTGATTCCAATTATAGGTTCCGATAGTTCGTTAATTCTTCCAGACGCAATTGATTTTGGATGCATCTAGTTCGTTTTGATGATAATACATTTTAAATGTCGATCGAATGCAGACCGACGACTGAACGAAGCACCACTATAATTAGAAATGACGTCATAATAGACAAAATGCTATTACTAGGCGATTTCGTTATGGAAATAAATTAAGGCTAGAGTCAGGTACTGGCTTAGCAAAACGTAAATTCAGTGTAATCAATTAAATTAAGTATTTTTAATTGGACATCAAACTGTATCGGAATAAAATTCTTACTTACTTACTTAACCTTCAAGAGAAGCACTTCTGTGCTTCCCGATTCAGGAGCACATGGGTATGCTATGCCGTATTTCTTTGATTATTAATATCTTTTGATTAAATTATCCAATTATTATTATTTTTTTTTAAATTTAAACCTCAATCAGTATGGAACAAGACTATATAGAATGTTCCAAAAAATAATAGTATTCCTAATATTATCGAAAAAATCAGCAAAAATAAAACAAAAATGTTAAAATGAGGTGTTCTATTCAAACTATCATATCTAGGCGAAATTAATAGATAAACATTTTCTTCCAACGGCATTTAAAAGGGGACTTAATGTACTTTCAGGTAGTTATTTCATAATTTAGCTTTATTAGCCACTTAAAGTCATGTTATTCGCCACTCAAAGTCATCCCCTCAACGTGACCATTTCCATCCAGTGCTGCTCTTGAGGGTTAATCCTAAGCCTTTATATCGTTAGGTATACAAGCATATGGAGTTGAGGTGGTCTTCTATACATGTCACTCCATTTCTTCCCATCTTATGTCAGTTTCTTAATTTCATCTCATATTATGCCTCTTTTTCCAGCGTCCTTTCTTATTCCAGCATTCTTTCTTTACAGGTCTTCCCTTGCACTTGCGCTTCGTACACTCTCTTTGTGCGTCTGATTTCTGGCATGCGACACACATGTCTGAACCACCTTAGTTTCCCTTCTGCTATTTTATCATTTATGGGTTCAATCTGTAGGTTTTCTCTAATTATTTGATTTCTGATTCTGTCTCTTTTTGTTTTGTTCTCTATTTTTTGGTTGGGTACTGCTTAGCGCACACATTTTTATTACATAGCTTAGATGTCGCCTTTGACGGTTGTAATTTTTTTTTTCAAAATAATTCCAAATAGGATTTACTTTCGGCATTTTTGGTTTTTATCTGCAACTGCAACAATAATATATCATATATACTTAGAGATTTTAAATTGAAACAATTATAATTATTTATTCATTTATCTGTCTAAGTATCTATTACCTATTACCTATCTATCTATATATTTCACAAAATCGAAAACTTCTACTAGAACTAGAATGTAAATAGTTTTTATTATGTAATTATAAAGTGTCCCCAATTATCGTCAATTCGTCATAAACAAAACTTCCGTCGTCACAACCGAAAAACGTATTTGATTGAGTTGCACCAATTATTTACGTAGTTATCTAAACATTATGCATCAACTAAAAGCGACTAGGTAGGTTTGGTAGTACCTAACCTATCCAAACAAATTCTTCGACATCATAATCATCAACTTGTTTATATCATTACTGGTATTTAATATTGTTAATGTCTTTAAAGTTACAAAACGCCTAAATTTAAAATAATAAAATAAGGTAATAAGATAAATTTAAAACTTACCCGCTTTACATTTCACTCGGATCAAGTCACTTTGCAGATTGTTTCATGACTAAAAGAAAACAAATGAAAGAACGGCCGGCCGCACCGCGCCACCGGCGAATATGTATCATTTTATTATTAATCAATTATAATCGACAAGCGCGTGCACTGACTGACATGTCACAATAGAGTCGAACCGAGCGAACACGCTAATTCTGCGGCCAATTCCACATGCAGTGTACAGTCTTAGCCACGGCCGAGAATCTCGCCGGATTTTAGCGAAGAACGAGACCGAGATCTCGGCCGGATTTTTTGCCCAGAATCACCGAGACCGAGATCTCGGTCGGGCCTTAATGCTAACATGGTTAGCGAAACGCGCATGAAAAAGTCAAAAAGTTAGGGACTCGGTGTTTAGTAATAAATCTTTTCGAGTTAAGCGTTTCACACCAAAGGATCCATTAGAAAAATTGAACTAATAGTTTATTTGTGTTTTAGTCTTGCATCGACAATTTAAATTTTAATCAAAAAACAATCCAACAAAACGAGAGGAGCAGGATTAATTTCAATTTCCGTTCAAGGCGACGACAATAAGCCTCTGGTGCAGTAAACCAAATATTTCAATTATAGATTCCGATAGTTCGACAATTTCGTTCGTGGAATTGGATGGAAACTAGACCCTGAAACAACAGGTGGTCGTATTATTTCATTTTATTGTAGCCGGATTAGTCAGCGGTTTTCTTTTCATCGTGGCACATGCTCGGGGGAAAATCCATTAGACAGAATTACAGGGTTGTTTGGAAAGTAATTTCAGAACTTTTAGTCAGTAATGAATAAGTAGATAGAGATTAAGATAGATATAAAATTAATATAAGTAGCAAAAAAGGTAGTAAACGGATATATATAAAAAAATCAACTGCTAAGTACAAAGGTAAAGAGAAAAAAAAACAAAAAAAAGATAGAAGTTGATAAAAGGTGAATCTTCAAACGATTGAACTGGATGAGCTTCTTTTCACACTGCCGATAATTTAAAGTACAAAACCGAAGTAAAGATTAAAAAAAAAAGTTAAAATGAAAGAAACATATAGGTATAACATGTAAAGAGAAAAAGAACAGGTAATAATCAAGAAAAGTAAAAAATAAATAAAAAAATTAGGTCATCAGTCAAAATGCTAAACAGTTCAGAAGATGAACTAGTTAACATTGATACTACTGAGAGAAATAAGAGGTATAAAAGGAAAAATTGAGAACACATAAAGAGCAGTTAAAATAGTTAAGAGAAGATGTTAAAGAATATAGCGAAGAGATACGACAGCTGAAGAACGAAGGATAATTTAAGAAGGAAGGAAGGATATAAAGAGAAAGGAAGTTAAGATGTAAATAAAGATGAAAAATAAGACAAAGAGAAAGAGGATAAAGAGAAATACAATAAGAATTGCAACGTGGAACGTCAAAATATTGTTGATAGCAGATAAAATAAAGGGAAATGGCAAAGGAAATGAAGTTATTTTAAATTAAGGTGTGGGGTTTGCAGGAAGTGAAATGAACAAAAGAAGGAAATATATGGAAGGAGAAATATGCGGTTTGGTATACATGGACAAAAGGAAGTAATATGGAATAACAACGCTTATAAAAACTTATAAAAATTATAAACAAAATAAAACGTTGTTTGATAAATATCTATATCTATAATAATATATAGTATATCTATACTAATATAAAAATCTACAGTGGTTTTTACGGATGTTCTGTTATAACTACTGAACCATGCATCCGATTGATTTGAAACTTGGTATCCATTTAGAAAATACATGTACTTAATGGTTAGGCTAATATTTATATGAGTGTTGGACTCCTTACACCAGTTGCGGGGGCGTTAATGATGAGAATCGCTAATTATCTGATTTTATAGCTTTTATAAACTTATTATTAAAATTAAAATTTGAAATTAATTTTTTATTTCTTGGGCTATATTAAGACTAATTAAGAACGTCTGCAACGGAGTTCAAACTGCGGTTGTGAGGGCGCTAATGATCAAAAACGCTAATCTGTTATCACATTATCACATTATCATTTATCATCGTCATCATTTATGTGGATTCCGTGACCCCTAATATCATTGCATAGTACAATCTTATGAGAAAAACTTATTATTTTTAGTTCTAAGTTCTGTAAATAGATAGCTTTATGGCCAACTTCTGACAAAGTCATGTATTGAGCTTCACAACTGCTTAAGGTAGTTCCAGCGTGGTATAGTATAATCAGAGCATTTACTATTGTCAGAAATGCGAAGCCTCGGCAACCACATATTCACGCATACTAACAAATATTTTTTGTTCTGATAATTTGGCAACGTTGCTCTGAGCATATATATATATATATATATATATATATATATATATATATATATATATATATATATATATATATATATATGGAGTTTTTTGATTTCTTATTATATCTTCCATTTATAAGCCATCCGACGAGAGGTCGGCGAAAATATGGGTTGTTTGATTGTGGAAACTCCTTATTCTTGGTGAGAGAGCATATGTCGGTACCCTGTTGAGTCTAACCACCAACAGACGAAACATGTGCCCTCCAATGTAAGGGATGGGTGGGGCTTGCTCCCGGTCAAGCAACTAACCATATCTCATATATATATATATATATATATATATATATATATATATATATATATATATATATATATATATATATATATATTAGATGTTTCTTCGACTCTTTGCTACCAAGCAACTGTTTCAAGTCACAAAAAGCCATTTTTAATTTTTAAAACTTTATTCGAATCTGTGACAGGAAAACATTCTGGCAAATACATAAAGATGCTCTCTTTTAAGTGAATGAAGAAATGCTGTTGTGATATCTAAATGAGTAATGTTTATGTCTAATGGTACACTCAAAGCAAATAGTAACCGCAAAGTCGAATGCCTAATAACCGGAGAAAAATGTCTTGATAGTCCACACTGGCTTTTTGTGTGAAACCTTTAGTTACTAATCGCGCATGATATCTCATTCTATTGTCACTGTCACATTTACATTGCATTACACTCTCGTTATCTGGTGCACCAACGACTTCCCATACTTCGTTGTCGTCAAATGACTGCAGTTTATCTGCCATCGCCTGCAGCAACTGTTGTTTCTCAGGACCACTGATAGCCTCTGCATATGTCATGCCATCTTTCCCTATGTAGTTGCTGCATATATTAGCAAACACGAATATTAAAATTATTTGGCCACATTGAACACAGGGAAAGCAATAAGCTGGAAAAACTGGTAGAAAGGGCCAGCAGACCAACAAAAAAGATGGACAGTCAAATTAAAGATTTGACTGGTACATCTCTCAAATGTGCTACCAAGGAATCCAGAAATAGAGTACGCTGGCGAGAAGTAGTTGGGATAGTACGCGAACGGAATTAGTTTCCATAGGTCACGACTCTTCTGTAAAGAAGAATGCGAAGAAGCAGAAACCGAAGAAAGGTTCAAAAAATATTATGGTAAGTCCGCTCCTTCACCTTCTATGGCTAAGTGGTTTACTGGGCTGAGGTCAGTAAACCGTTGGCCATTGGCCGGTATACCATGTAGTCATGATATACAAATTGGCCAAGAAATAGAAACAGCATTTTTTTTTCTCTAAATGAGGGCGTTTTTATCAACTGTTTTCTATCAACTCAAGGTCTTTTCTTTTTCGAAATAATCGATAAAAATAATCCCTTGCGATGGAAGCGTTTTCGCCTTCTTCGGGACACATCCGCCGGATAAAACTCACTGCTCTGATGGTTTCTTCATTTCTGGTGTGTGGTCATGAACTTAATTTTCATCAATAGTCGTACGACTGCTCTTATGTTCAAACACTGCTGTGAAATTGTCACTCTATTCCGTTCTGGGTCCGCAGTGAGTAAAAGCGGCACCCATCCCGGTGATAGCATTCTCATGCTCAAATGTTCAAATCGTCTCTTGATGATGCTAACATGATTAGCGAAATACGCTTTGAGAAGTAAAAGACAAATAATTTTGTATTTAGTGGTAAACTTCTTTGAATTTATTGATTCACACCAAAGGTACTGATAGAAGAATTGAAGAATATCAGTATCATATTAGTCAGAAACGTTGACAAGTTTACTATCTAATTTTTTTGCTTCAAAAGTACTTTAAATATCACAATAAAATTGACAAACATAATAAGAGACATGAAATATTTATAACAATTATTGATTAGTAACGGCATCGTTTTTTCGAACAAAGAGCCTCTGGTGCAGTAAATCAAATAAACTATCCAACAAAATGAAAGTGAATGATCCGAATTTATTCCAATTATATGAGGGGTATTTTTTAAATAAGGCCAGTTTGTGAATGGGAGTGAGGATGCTCCCAGCGCGCTTTGCGTGCGTTTAGGGGCCATTCGCAGTCGTATCGTTTGCCTGAGTGCTGAGCTGTGGAAGTTTATAATTTTTAAGAAAATTGTGTCGCCCGCCGACTGTGAGATTCGATCTGTAATTCGATGCTTGAGTGCAAGAAACTTAGCAGCAGCGGAAATTCACCGTCAGATTTGTTAGGTTTACGGTGATAATGATGCGCGACAGTAAAGTTCGAAAGTGGGTAAGAATATTCAAGGAAGGGTTAATGTGCATGATGAGTACACCATTATTTAGGAGAAACTGAATTATCGATAATTGTGTTCTCGGTGGATTCCAAGACTGCTTTCTGACTATCACAAAACAAAGAGATTGGGCTGTGTGCTTTATCGTTTTTGACTCGATAGAATCAGGAAGGAGATGTATTAGGCCACATGGCTACAGGGGATGAGACTTGGGCGTCTCACTTGATTCCTGAGTCCAAGCAACAGCCAATGGAATGGCGACACACATTGTCACCAACCAGAGTGAAAGCCAAATCGACGATGTCAGCACAAAAGATCATGGAAACTGTCTTTTGGGACAGGAAAGGGATTTTATTAGTGGATTTTATGCCGATAGGTACAGTCAATTCTGATGCGTATTGTGTCACCTTGAAAAAACGTCGGCGTGTCATAGAAAACAAGCGGCGTGGGCTACTGTCTTTCGGTGTGATGTTGCTCCATGACAATGCAAGTCTACATGTTTCTGCACAAACATAAAGTCTAATCAGGTCTTTTGGATGCGAAAAACTGGATCATCCACCTTACAGTCCAGACCTTGCATCCAGTGATTTTCACTTGTTTCGGTGCTTAAGAGTTCCTTGGTGGTCAACGGTTCAACGACGATGAATAAGTTAAAACTTCAGTCATGGAGGCAAATTTCTTTGACGTCAGAATTTTAAAAAAATGTTGAGCGGTATGACAAAGGCTTGAACAAAAATTGAAATTATATAGAAAAGTAGATAAAAGTGGAAAAAAATATATTTTTATAATATTTATGGTATTTTTCTTCTTACACTAAAACCGAACCTTATTTTAAAAAATATACCTCGTATGTATATTCCGATAAATTGTTTTATTAATCAGAATCATAATCAAACACAAATGTCAATCGACTTCAGACAGGTGACCGATAAAGACGGAACTATTCCTTAAAATGAGGTCACAATAGATGAATTAGACCATTCCTTATAGAAATACGTACAAACTATACCCGAACCAAAAAGGTGTCCGTATTACTATATTTTTTTGTAACAATGTTAGTCAGCGGTTTTCGTTTTATTGGAAAACATGCTTATCGGAATATCCATTATGCACAATTAGTTAGAACGACGAAAAACTTACGTTACGGTTTCAATTTTATTGGAAAACATGCATATCAGAATCATCAGAAAATTCACTTTTCGACTTTTTAGTATATTTTTCTATTAAAAGGTTTATGGTTTATCGCTATATAAACAAGTATAGTGTTATGCAGCTAATGTAGTATACTTAATCAACTGATAATGGATCCCAATACGTAGAAGAAATGACTCCATTTTTAGAATTGGGATAGATTGAAAAGGTCGTCGAATGATGGATATATTGCGCTTTCCGATTGGCACGCTGTGAAACTCTGTATTCGACTCTGTATCCTTCATTGCGACGCGCTTTTTTGCAGTATACTGCTGCGGAGCTCGGCGGCTACAAACGCGTCCCGCAGTTAGGACTAGCGGGTTCTCGCGTGCTACGATTACACAGTAGGGTATCATTCAAATTAATCTGATTCAAATCTCCGGGAAACTTCTGCATTTATTGACGGTTCCTGAATATAATTTTCCACTTTCTGCTGCGGCTCCGGACGATTCCCACGGTGAAAAGGTTAACAGCTATCTATTAGGCCCACATTTTAATTATCGGTCTTTTTTTGATTACTTTTTACATTTATTTATGAAAAATGTGACAATAACATAAACTTCAAAGCAATCTAGCTCACTTTCTAGACACTTTTACCAACAGCTTTTTCAGGAAACTGTCGAATCACAGATCAAAAAAAAACTTGGTGGTTTTGATGTTAAAAAATCATTGAGGCTGTACTCGACGCTCTCACAACATGTAAAGCAACACTCAACCAGGTGATATTGTAGGAATTGGAAGAGATAAAAATCCAAAGGGGCCAAATCTAGAAAATACGTCGGGTACCGTAAATTCTCCCAGTCCAACTCAGTGATCGTTTTCATAGTATTTTAGTGTTTATGGCCGTATGTTGTCTTAAAACAAAATTACTTCCATTTTTCCTTTGCCGGTATTATATTGCATTTTTTCCAAAGCTGCAAACTCAGGACACTGAGCTTCCACACCATTTTTTTTTTCAATTAAAAGGTAAAAAGGAGTTAGTGACGACTCTATTGATCATTTTTTTTGTCATTGGAGTTCCGATTTCACCTTATGGTAGATGCTCAAAATATGCAACTAACCCAGAAACTTTTGAAAAAGTGCATATTCTGGTGATTCACTCCAAATGAATACTACCCAAGTTTGTTGAAGAAACTAAAAGAAGTATTAATATAAACAGTCCTAGTTTAGCCAGAAGATAATTGGTTTTCACCAGAGTACAGTGCAGATGGCGATCTTAAATATTCTGCAGATGATTTGATCTTGTTGCTCAAGAGCATAAAGGTCTTAAGTCATCGCTGCTCCAATATCCCCAACACCTAAAACAAGGATTAATATAAATAGTCATAGTTTAGCCAAGAACAAAATTGGTTTTCACCAAGACAGTGCAGATGACGATATTAAATATACTGTGTATGCTTTGATCTTGTTTCCCAAGAGCTTAAAAGTATTAAGTCATCGCCGGTCCAATATCTCCAACACCTAAATACCAATGTTATCGAACAATGCGTACTTCTAAACTTACCATTCACAAGAGAAAATATTGATAAAGTGGCAATATATAAAGATAGAGAGATAGTAATAGATCAAGATCGAGGGAAAGATTAATGTTAAACGTCAGACTAGCAGATAAAAGAAGAATGAATGGATATGAAACAACGGTTATAGACGTCTCAGCACAAATAACGAAATTTAAATAGAAATTTGCCGGCCACACCGTAAAACAGAAAGATGAAATAAAAGGATCTTACACTAAATTTCATGGAAATACAAAAGGAGAGGAAGCTCTCAAATAGACAGCTCTAATCTTGAAATACAAGCTGTATCAAAATGGGTACAAATTGGTCCGAACAGAGATAGTTGGAGAAAGGAAGGAAAACATGTTTAAGGCTGATGGATAGATGCATAGATTAATAGAAACTACAAACTTTATATTCCCTGTATTTATGTTTATAAACGGCCTCTCATATGACATTAATATGCTTTATTGCTTCGATTAATTATTATGAAATATTAGACCAAACCGACGTATTTTATTATTATTGTTATACAATTATATTATAAATGAAAGTTATATCGAAACACGTCAAAAAATCTATACAATTTTTGGTAAACGGAATCTGGTAAATCGGGCAACAACTTTCTGATGCAGTTAATGAAACTCTGAGAGCATCATTTTGGCGTTGAACACTACAATTAAGTCTTTCGAGAAGCTCTCTACTCCAAATCCTAACAAGAGAATTGTCCTTTCGTGCGTATCAAATTTAATTAACGAGGAAATTTAAACTGGAGATTATGCTAAGTGTTGAAAACTGGTTGCATGGGTTTTGAAAAATAATATAAGGTAAAAGAGTAAACAAATGAAAATGGTGTTAAAAATAATTTTCGGTGACAAGATACCGGTTTAAATGAAACGGGTTAGAAATAAATTCATCAGGGAACAAAAAATATCCAACCTATGGAAAAGTGCTGAATTGATTCTTCTTCATAAAAAAGGAACACAGGAGGATTTGAAAAACTACCGTCCAATAAGCCTCCTATCAGTATTGTACAAGGTTTTTACCAAAATAATATATAAAAGAATACGGAGAACACTGAATGACGAGCAACCAAGAGAACAGGCATGATTTAGAAGTGGATTCAGTACATTGGATCATCATTGTACATCTCCTCTCATGTGAATCTCTCTTATAGGACCTCCTCGAACCGAAACCTCCAGAAACCGAAAATTAATATAAAAGTTTCTATACACATGGGTTCTATTCTGAACTGTTACAGAGATACAGTGGTATGGCAGAGCATAGAATGGATGGCAAATCTAATAGAGTGAAGAAATGTACCTTTACTTTTTTACTGCTAAGCAACCATTGTTTATACCACTTAATTATTAGTTTGTCATTAGCAAATTGTTTAAAAGTTATTTCATTGATTTTATTATACCTTCGTTATTCTCTCATCATGAATATGGTGATATATTACTTGTTTATGGCATTTGTAACTGAAGCTCACATCAAGCAGTCTCCGAATATCAGCGTGGTTTTACGAATCGGAGACTGCCAGATGGAAGAGTTTTTGAACATATTTTTATCACTGCTGGATAATCTGGTGTTTCCAAGTGCGTATTCTATATATATATATATATATATATATATATATATATATATATATATATATATATATATATATATATATATATATATATAATATTTTTCAAGATTGGCAAGCGTGGCTCTGGATCAATTGAAAATCGATTCGTCCTAACTTCCACGTGTTGAAATATGGCGCTTATTTTAGGCTCGTAGGACCATATGAACCGTATCGGCATGTTCTGGGGTTGGTGAAGCAGAGATACAGTGAGTAGTTTAAAGCAGTTAGTCGTTTATTACTGAAAAAGTGGACTGCATATTATAATAAATAAAAAACTGTTCTGATGTTCCTTGATGGTTTCTAGAGGGCGCTACTGGTATACAATACAGGACTAGAGTGAGAGTTATTTACTGTGCATTATAGTCCGAAACAATATTTACGAATGGTTGGGCTTTTTGCTACACAGTCGACGGTGAAGTACAACTTTTTAAGTTCTACTTCACTGTTCTCTTGATAGCGTTTATCTTATTTATATTTTTTTGTAAATTTCTCACCATAATACATGACGTACTTCAGAAAATACTAATGCAAATTAAACTTCGTTTACGTGCAACTTAAACGTGAAACTTCTTTTTAAACTTCTCTCACTCTAGTCACTCTCTTCACACTTTTTGTTCCGATTTCTGGTATTCGTTTTTAAGCTGACCCTTAGACTTTTAATCTCGAAACTCATCACCGCTGGATTTGATTCAGGAAGTTACCATTGTTCTATCTTGTGGCTAGTGTAAGAGGACTGGTATATATTTATATAATGAGTGTTCTCTCAATCAAGAACTATTAATAAAATTCACGCAGTTGAAATGTTGAGAAACGAGAGAAAATAATTCGAGTTTCCTAATAAATGCGGTTGTTCGTAACGTATCAGGGTGTGTTAAGGACACCAAGGGTGTGATATTTAATTAATCTGCATGCTAAAGGATTCAATAATTTGTATATATTGTATCGTTTATATAAATAATGCTGAATTTGTGGTAATGGTTTTAATGATCTATCAAATTGGATGTATTGAAATTAGAATAATTTAATTTACTTTTTGCAACCAAAGTATTGAACCTTTTTTGCCAGCAATCTTACTTTACTTACTATTTTACTAGTTTCTGGTAAATAATATCGCCTGGGCTTACTTTGGATTTGGCCTGCAGGCGCTAAAGAATTAGCCATTGGGTCGCAGGGTCTAGCTTCTTCTGCAGTCCTGTAAATCCGGTGAATGTAAGAAATTACATACGACGTAACGCAAAGTTTGTTCCATAAAAAAATACAGTTTTATTTTTTAAATCTTTTAAAATTGGGATGTAGATATTTTCGGTTCATGGGGGTACTTTGGCCCTTGCAGACAGGAATGTTAAGGACATCTAATACCCGAGGAAAACCCATTACTTACATGTATGGAACTTAATTACAAATGTATAAATATCATATAATTATATCTTATAATTAATATATATATCTTATATTAATATATATATATATCTTATAATTAATATATATATATCTTATAATTAATATATATATAATATTATATCTTATAATAAATTATATGATATAATAAATATCATATAATAAGTTCCTTATGCTACATTTTATCAAAGACTCTCGTGTAACAAATCAGGCAGCATTGAGTTGTTTTATTTCTCTGAATATGGAGTTCATTACATTTACGATCCCGGCCACTTGCTCATTCAAAAGTTTGTGAAGTTCCCTGGAGGTGATGTGATATCCTGGGTCATTTCTGAAAGTGAGATTTTTAATGATACCTTGAACTGACATTGGAAATACGAGGTAATATTAGTTAGCTGCTGTCCGGCCAACTTTTAGTCTGCTTAATTACTAATAACTTGGTATGCTTCGGACTAATCATTTAGAGCTTAAACATCAGCAAATAGCTTCGCTTTACCCTCTAATGCAAGTTGCCTGAGCTTTGCCCGACTTAAGGAGAAATATATATGCGAATCTTCCTTATTAGTGATTTGGTCAGCTGCCTTCCTTGGTCAGCTGATTTCCCAGTTCTCGTCTGTGTATGACGTCATCGCTTCTATGGCTCCTCTGATGATACGCGTTTTTCCTAGGAATCAAGGACCCACCTGACTCTTCACACCATGCAGTTTTTCGCTCGGAGACGATTTTTCAGGTCCGCCTGGACATTAGTAATGACCAGAACTTATTGAACGGTCTGATCGCCCTTGCGAGACTATAAGTCCGCTGCATGTTTTCGGTAACGTCGTCAACATGTGCAGTGTAATCAATCAGCGAAATTATATTGTAGAACAGCTGATACACAGATATTAATATATGGGGTGCAAGTGAGCTTGTCCTTCCAATGCACTTTAAAGTTTGGTAAGCGGAAGCGATCACAGCAGTTTACAAATACCTTTTCAAATAATATATCGATATCCCTGACGGTAACTGCCTTCAAGTGCATACATGTAGACACTTGTATGCAACAACAAGACTGTTGTTGCGTACTGAATTTGCACTCTAGGAGATGATCTTAAGGAAAATTGGTCTAAAATCCATAACAGGTTTGTAGCGGAATATTGAAGTGGAATTTGATGAAACCCAGAATCTGCCTTAAAAGTTGCTTCACAAATTGCGAAAGAAGGTTCACCTTTGATACGGATTGTGGAATCGGATCTTTTGGAATACTCACCCATATTTTTCCACTCCTTGAAGGATTGATTGTCTGCACATTTAATACAGACTGAGTCTATTTTGCACTTTTTGACATAGTTGGCATATAATTGGTAGTTAAAACACTACACTGTTTGCCAATTAAATAGTTCTGCCTGTACCATAATAAATATCTACAGGCAGATATATCGAATATTGTCCTTTCTTCACGAGAAATAATTACTTAGATGATTATATTGCGCATTCCTTTCTTGGTTGTTCATTGTTCGGCGTGAATTGGGTGAAGGTTTGTTGATTGGAGTTTCTATTTTATTTCTTGGATCCATATAGACTCAAGAATGCCTAGATCAGCGGTCGCCAATATTTTCAATGTATTGAGCTACTGGATAATATTCAAATAGAGAGAACTATCTAAACTTGTTTAATGCAATAATGGAAATACATTTTCGACGTACAATATACCTAAATTGGTATATCAAGCTACCGAAATTGCTCTACCAGTAGCTCGCGATCCACGGGTTGGCGACCCCTAGCCTAGATAGACTCAAAAATTAACTGTAGAGAATACGAAAATTGAATATTGTCGAATGATTTGGTTATCATACGACAGTTGTAGGGTATTAATATCTTCAGTCTTCATGATGGTATTCCCAACATCCATATTTTCATGCTTTAGAAGGCGAGTTACCTAAATATACGCCATTAAGAACCAGCAATATACATGAGGCACTGTACCCAGAACTGTTGGCAATAAATTTTGGTTTTTGATTGACCAGTGAAGTAACCCGAATCTTGACATGTAAAATGCTGGCTTTTTAAAGGACAGACAATCCCTTTAAGTCAGATTAGCCGGTTTCCTCTTCATCTTTCTATTGCGAAAGGTTTTAAGCCTTTAAACTCAGAAGCTGAATTGATACTTGTATGATTCTGGCCTATTAGGACTTCGGGCTTATTTGATTCGGGAGTACTTTCGCTAAGAGCATTCCTTTTTTCCACTTGAGATGCCTGAGTAGGCCGCCAAACCGCAATACCTAACACCTTTCTTTACAACATCAGTTCAGAGGATTGTCGCCACTCCGAAATCTCATACTGAATTTGAAGTCTTTTTCCTTGTTCTCGGTAGTTCACCGATTTTTCTCTCGAGTCTCTTTTTCCTCTTACTCCGCGCTAAAGCGGTACAAATGCCGTTTCCGTTTCTCTGTTTAGTTTTATGACGTGGACCAAAAATATAGATTAGATCCTCAATTTAATTCTCGCATCTTTACTATTTATCAACTGCAGAACCTATTCGAATAGTTTTCCAGATAGTTATTTTATAGCGCCATCATTTAGTATAAAAACAAAATATAATATACGCATCGTGTCTAGTGCGAATATAATCTGGTAAATCAGATGTAGACGGGATGTCGTTTGACAAAGCAACATCTGGGGCACTGACTTATTTTTGCCTATCAACTAAAAAATCAATAGTACGGAGGTTCAGGACATTATTTGGGTTACTTGGAGAGATAATGCTATTTCGTACAGTTCTGAAGTGGTGCTAACAATTCCGAACAGAAAATGTCAACTTAAATGATGCAGAACGTCCGTAACTGCAAAACAAAAGAAAGAAAATTCTTGTCGTACACTGCTAGAGTTCGGATAAGAACTAGGAGTAACACCGTAAGCCATTTCTAAGTGTTTGTACAAGTTAGAAAGCATTCTAAAGGAGAGTCGTTAGGTTGTAACTGATAGAAAGTAACCCTAAGTTTGAAATAGGCTTTTATTTTATTTTTAATCGTTAGGGGAAGGAGCTACATTTTTTGTTTCCGTGCGCTGTTCCTTTTTCTTCGTTAAAGTGTTACTGAACAGAGTGTGGTGAGGTCTTGGAGTTCGTTATAATGCAACGGAAGTATCAAATTTTATCCCAACTAATTAAATGCATGTGATTAATTCTATATTTTTTTTCCTCGGATCACTTTCGAGTCTATTTCTCAACCATCTTTCATCCAGTTTCCGGGGGCGATGTTATTTTGGTGGGCAAACTTCGTGATGAAGGACCTCCATGTTATAATAATTTAGTATTTTTACGTATTTGTGTCTCGAAGTCCCAGTCATAAGATCAAGTGTCTTTAGTTTTGTGTTGATTTGATGAGCGGTCTTATGGGTACCACTTTTAGGATTTGAAACACCCAACTCACGGGAAGGTCCTTGGCACTCCATCAGAGTGCTAACTATACTATACTACTCTATTATACTATACTATACTGTACTGTGCTGTGCTGTGCTGTGCTGTGCTGCGCTATGCTGTTCTGTGCTGTGTTGTGCTGTGCTGTACTGTACTATGCTGTACTGTACTGTATTGCACTGTACTGTACTATACTATAGTATACTATACTATACTATACTATACTATACCGAATTTAGGTGGGCCGTACCGCCCCACCTCTCCACCATTCTTGTGGGAAGCCTGGCTACGTTATTCGCGCTTTTCTTTTTTTCTTTCTTCTTTCCTTTTTGTGCCGCGGCGTAGAGGGAGGATGAAGAGGCCGATATTTCTGCAATAAAAGACCTTGTGTGAATCGTTATATTTAACTTTTAATTTTTTTGGGAGCCGCGGTAGCGATGTAACCAAACACAATATCATTATTGATATATTATTTTTAAAGTTAACTAAACTTGTGTAGTACGTTTCAAGATATATCATTGAGCGATTGGCTACAATAAACTCTTAAAAAGATAAAATTAATTTTACACCTGGTTTAGTTGTTTCGAAATATTTTAGTTTAGTTCGCATTCCTTTCTTAAACAGTGCAGTTCTATAACTTCGATTGTATTTCGTGCTATTCCAAACGTGCTAAAAATGTGACGTTCTTGGCAAGATAATGATCATTGTGCCTCCAGTAATGTTCCTTTTAAAAGAAAACATTTGTCGCCCGATACTAAGCAAATTGTTAAAAATGTGTATGTTTCTTTATTGAATAGGGGGCTTAATGTAAATGCAGCCGCACCAGAAACATCTTCACTAACGAAAACTCCATTGTCTAGGGTTAAAGATATTGTGACGAAGCCAATTAAAGCCAAAAAAGTTCGTAGTGATTCTGGTAAAAGCAAATGTGTTGACGAAAGTGACAAAGACTTAATTCGAAGCAACATTTATGCTATGTATCAAGAGCAAACTGTGGCTAAGGAAATATGAAACCAACATTATTTGCAACAGAACTAGCCTCCGGAGAATATTATCTCAATAGAGTTTTGCATATCGGACCACTAATAAAAGGCAAATATTAATGAACTCACAACGATTGCGACGATGGCGGTTTGACTGCTTAAAGTTCCTAATGCAAATAACACTAAATTGGAAATTCAGAACTATATGTTTAAAAACGATATATACGAAAATACACATAAAAAATTTGGTCTAGAAATATTAAAGACATTTGATATTAAAAGGAATATGTATGTGATACCATTACTGCCGATATGGGACATACGGTTTTACGCCTTCCGCCGTATTACTGTATTTTTTATCCAATTGAATTAGGTAAAATTCAATGTTAAAGCAGAAAACATTTGTCCGACTCTAAGTGAAAGTTTCAACATTCATTAAGAAGATTGTAAATAGTATTCCCAAAGAAAGTTGGATAAATTCGATTAACCATATTATTAAAATAGAAGATTCCTATGTGTTATTTACTAGTAATATAGAACTACTTATTAATGCAGATCAAAGTGACAGTGAGAGCGAAACCGAATTAAATGTATCATCAAATTTATGTTATAATTTTTATTGTACTAATACATTCAAAATATACAAACCAATAAACAATGTTTTAGTCATACACAATAATAATAGTAATAATTTAATCATAATTTAACAATATTTTATTTTTTCCAAAATTATTCTGAAGTTAAATCACACCGGCTCTGGTGCCTGTTAAGAAACTAGAAACATTTTGCCAAAGGGCAATGAAATATCTTGAAACGGACTATAGTATAGTTTACATATGGTAAATTTCTATAGCGGTGAGCGGTATGACCTTGAGCGAACTCTTAGAACATCGTGATTCATGGCCTATACCATAGTATAACACTCATACCTACCCTTACTCTCTGGTTGATCTAGGCTACGGAGTAACAATTTGCACGCACGCTTAACAGTTCACTCTGGCTAACACACCCTTACTTGCTGAGTATAGTTATTATAAACGTCATTGTAAGTCACAACCCCTTTCAAATTTATCTCCTCTTTTTACCAGTATCGCAGAAATTGATATCCACCACAAAGAGGCGTTATACCGGCAAGAGATGAAGGAAAGTCAGGAATTCATCTCAGTCAAAGAATTTTCATCTTTTGCGATTTCTGCAATATCACATGTTTGATTGCCGTTTCCCTTTTCCCGAGGAAGTCAAAAAAAGCCTCAACGACTTTATCACATCAATACCATCAGGTTTTTTCGATCTGATATTCGACAACTGCCTGAAAGGTGGCGAAAGTGTATAGAAAGTGAGAGAGATCCTTTCGATGATTAAGTTTGTGTTACTTATTTTAGAAGTAAATGTCAAAAGTAGCCGAAAAATTCCGAGAATTAAGTTAAAGACAACATTTGTATATATATATGAAAATAAAAATATGTGAAAATTTTATTTGTGTAACACTGTTACACAAAAATGTTTTATGTTCAGAACCTCTTCATATTTATTCCCATCCCCCTCCCCCTCCCCACATACTATTAAATTAATTTAATAATAATAAAATGACATTAACATAGTAAACAAAACATTTTTACCTTATTTCTGATTAGCTTAGAACAACATAATTTACAATTGATAATAAAATCAACAACAGTGACGAAAGTTTAATTAAAAGAAATCTTCATAAAGTCGTGAACAGATAGATTTAATCCAATTATTGATTATTTGAAAGCAACATTTTCAATTACCACCCGTTCGAACAATAAGTCTCTGGTGCAGTAAACCTAATAATCCAGTCAATAAACCGAGAGAAAAAAGACCTGAATTTATTTCAATTATGGATTCCAATAGTTGATTGATTTTAGGAGTGTTTCATTAGTTTTAACGGTAATCAATTAGAAATGTTGTTCGAGTTTAGCTGGGCGAAAAGAACCGGGATTATATAGGGTGCAGCAAAGAAAAGGGCAATTTTTAATATAAAAGTTTTATTGTGTTTCTCGGAGAGAGGTAGGGGGTTTACCTTCACTGTATTTGCAGCATCTTCTTGTTCTTCCAGTGGTTCTACAGTCTTATTTAGGCATGGCGTCCATTAATGGCCGTCTTCACCTAGAACGGTTTCTTGTTTCTGTTTGCTAGCATCTTAACTTTGACAGTTCTCGTGCATCTTTCTGGATTTTATCCCTCTTGTTCTTGGTCTGCCTCTATCTCTGTTTCTCCAATCATTTGTTCTTTCAGCAGCCTTATGGGGATTTGTCTCACTCTTGGGGTACAGCCAATAACCCAAATTCGGCTCATTCCTTAATCTTCAGAATTTGGGATGTTCTGGCCATTGAGGGCAAGGAAAGAGCGGACCATCTGGCAAAAGATGCCATATCCTTTGGACCTCCTATCTCCTTAGCCCCTTCTCTCAGAGATTATTTCACAGATTGACATGATTGTTGTAGCATTGATGATAATGCCCTTTTTGCGTTTCATTTAGGTAGTTATTAAAACACCTTTTTACAGAAATGGCCTAGCACGTCCCATTTTCAAGTACCTGCTTCTTCTTTATATCATGAAGTCATTAAAATTATTTGTATCTGACTTTGGAGTACAAAGGTAAGGAGTAATTTGGTACAAATTATTGCTGTTTTTTGTGTCTATAGGACAGTAGGGCAACAAATGAACATTATAGTAAGAAAGATTGGCCTCATAAAACTCCTTTTAAACTTAGTACTTCAAACAGAAAATATGACCCCCCTTGTTAACTCAAATAAAGGTGCTTCTTCCGCTTCTTTACCTTTACATCCTTACCTTTTTTGTCCCATGGCTTTGACAAGGTTTTTCATTAGTTCAAACTTAATATGGGGAAGAGCCTTTTTTGTGTTAATAAGGGGGACATATTTTATGTTTGAAGTACCAGGTTCAAAAGAAGTTCTATGAGGCCAATCTTTCTTACTATAACGTTCTTTTGTTCCCTGCTATCTCATAGATAGAAAAAACAGCAATACTTTGTAAAACTCCCTTGAAGTCCTAGCAATATAACTATCACTTTTAAATTCTCACAAATATTCCAGTGTTATTCTTCATATTTAACGCGATTTAGTATGGTTGCTAAGTTGTCGTATGTTCCTTTCAATGTTACAGAATGGACTAAAGGAATAGATGGGTTTTTGTTTCCATTATGAAGCAAGACCGCTTTTAGGCTGTATTTCGACGAACCTATGAAAATACGCCACTCGGAAGATATATGTTCCATATTAAGCTCATTAATTAAACGATCAGTATAAAACCAGACACATAGCGATCCTTCCATTTTATAAAAACATGAAAATGTTACATTCCGCTTTCGGTAGAGTGAAACACTTGCATTTTTATCTAACAGGATCCACTGTTCAAATCTGGAACCAAGAATTTTTGTTTTGACAATCCCTGGTCACGTATCTAATAATTTAATTCATTCTGAGTTATTAAGTGAAGTTCACTGGTAGTTATGTTGGGTCACAACTGGTGTTCTTTGGATCAGGAAGTTGTGGACCAGATCCTGATGAAGAATTAGAATCACCGGGAAACACATTGTCCAGGTTTAAAGGTTTGGTTTTTGAAATCCGTTCTGTTTTAGTGATACAAAAGTAGCAATCTCTTGCATGGTCAACAGGTTCTCTCCATGCCATAGGAACAGCAAACGGCATAGAATCTTTCTTGCGATGCATCCACTGCACTAAATTTACGTCACAACTCCCACATCAAACATGAGGCGCCTAACTTTTATCTTGATCTCTAATTTGGCACTTAAAATATAAAAGATAGGCTTTTTTGACTTCTTCGAATATAGATCTAGCTTGTGACTTTAAAATAAATCGTCCGCATATATAACAAAACTTATCCGCTGGATTTTTGCAAAATCGACGACTAGAATTTGCCATTTTATATAAAATCGAATTAAACACTTTATTATACTGTAAACGAGACAGAAACAAACTTAACTATGGAAAACAATAAAACTGCCTTTAAAAGTTCGTAGAATACTGTGGAAATACCCCGTCTACAGTTTTGTAGTAATTCTTACATTATCCAATCCAGAGTCAGGTGCAAATAATTTCAATAGGCCCATGATATAAAGGAGAAGCAGAACTTGAAAATGGGACGTGCTAGGCCAGTTCTGTGAAAAGGTGTTTTAATAACTATTTAAATGAAACGCAAAAACAGCATTTTCATCAATGTTACAAAAATTATGTTGACCTGTATTATTGTTATAAAGGGTGAATGCTAAATTGATACTTGTTTTGGAATATTTTCAGAATTCATAAAAGTTTTCGTAAACTTTTCTTAAAAACTATGGAATAAGAAAGAAATCCATCAAATAAGAAAATACATCAAATAAGAAAAAAAAAACTGGTGATTTTCGAAAATATCATGAAGGGCATGGAGGGAATCATAGATTGGCTGACAATGTGCTGATCGTAGAAAAAACACTTTCAATAAGCCCGTTTGCAATATTTGTCTATTCTAATGTCAGTGGCGTAACTATACCATTTGAGGCCCTTGGCAAATTCATGGAGTCCTCCCAGTGGGTCCTTCCAGTAATGGGGTCCTCCCAGTAAAAATCGGCACGTTTTAATGTAATTTTAATAAATCACTTAAGTAGTTACCCAACATTACTACTAATATTGTGTGCATTTTAGTTAAATATCTAATAAATTTTATTTTCAATAGCATAGATAGAGAACAAGATATTTATTAATAAAATTCTTTTCTCTGAGCTTTCTGTCCCGCAAAAGTATCGATAACATCATCAAAATTTAAAGATCGGACCATAGTATTTTCAATAGACAGAATAGTTCAGAATAGAACAATTCTTCTGTTGGAACCTTTGGTGTGAAATACTAAACTTGAAGAGATTTACCACTAAACACCAAAACGTTTTTTGAACTGCTCGACGCACGTTCATCATGCATCATGTTTCATCGCATCACGCAATCATCTCCTGATGATGCTAACATGGTTAGCGAAACGTGCGTCGAGCAGTTCAAAAAAGCGTTTTGGTGTTTAGTGGTAAATCTCTTCAAGTTTAGGTTTTTATTAATTTTAGTTTCGAAAATGATCTTTCAGTACTAGCTGTAGTTACAGGAGTTGTAACAAACCACATTAATGCAGTATATACTTCAGGAAAGCTGCACGACATAAAATGATTCTTTATTGTTAATAAATCAGCAAGTTCTCTAATACGCGAAGACTTTTCTATTTTATCTCTGAAGGTGGACCGAAAACTGAGAATTTCCCTGGCAAATGATTCAGATATGTCTTATACAAATTCTAAAGCTTTTTTTAATAGTTCAATGTCATTTAAATTCTGCAAAGTGGCAGGTTGCAAAACACTGAAATTGGAAACAATTTCATTCATTGGAAGGAAACGCGATTTCAGTTGATTAATAATGATGTCCAATACTCGATAAAATATGTTCACTTTGAACAAACTTTCCGGATCTTGGAGACGCTCATCTTCGCAAAGTTCGTCTAAATGGCGTTTCACCTTCCTCTGAGGAGTTTTAGAAAATTCAGGGTTGATGAACCATTTTTCTGCTGCACTATTGGCTTTCGTTTTTAAATTTTCAAATTCATGTCTATACCTTTCCAATTCTTCCAGACAAATTTTCAAACGTTTTAAGGCTTTTGAAAGATCGGTGGCTTTAGACTGAGGGCTTTAGAGGCTGCATCGATAGTTTGTAGAATTTTGCAATGGAAAACCAATAACATAATAAAATTGTAATTCTCTATCTTCTTGTTGAGTGAAATGGCTTCATTTCTTTCATCTGATTTGCAATTTAACCGAATTGTTTTCGTAAGCACTTTTTAAACTTCACCAAACCGAACTTTTAAAGCAAAAATAGCATCATAACGTCGTGCCAATCTAGTAGGGTTCAATGTTTTTAATGTTATCGAAATTGAAGACTCCTTTTCTTTATCAGATATAAAACTTGATAAGATATTCCATCTTTTGATACTATGCCCAAAAAAATTAGAAATTTGTTGAACTATTTCAAAAAGTTGTTGCATATCAATAACCTCTTTTACTGCATCATTAAGTACCAGATTTAAGTTATGAGTAGCACATTGAACATTTATCGCATTTGGCTCGATATTTTTTATAAGTTTTTGAACTCCACCATAAGTACCTTTCATTGTGTTAGCACCATCATATCCTTTTCCTCGACACTTATTTAGAGGTATATTTTTGTCATTTATGGATTTAGTAATTTGATTGGACATTGCTAAGGCAATTTGGTCCTTAACTTCATGAAATCCTAAAAATGATTCTTTAATGACGAGCGCATTTTCATCTTTCTCGGCCATACAATAACGGTAAAGTTCACACATTTGAACTGTTTTTGAAATATCTTGAGTCATATCGAATATGATAGAGTAAAATGGTAAGGCCTTTATTTCATTTATGACTGCATTTTCTATTTTTAGAACCGGAACAGAAATAAGCTCATTTTGTATTTTTGAAAAAGGAAAGGATTTACGATTAGAGGCGCATTAGCATCTAAGGTTATTTAGCGACTGGACCTACAGGTTAACGTGGGTTCCAAACCACGGTCATCAGCTACCGACAAACCCAGGCCAGCACCCCCCCCCCCCCCCTCAGGCTATCAACCCTTGCTTATGTGTCTACCTATAAGTTTATCAGAAAGGCTACCGACTAGCGAGTGACCAACGTAGAACACTTCTCAGAAGGCATCCGGTTTTACCCAGCATTTAACTGGCGTGTGTGAAACAATCACAGACATTTAGGTGTGGATATGTGTGGGCGTGTGTGTGTATATGTGATTGTATATAAGTGTATGTAGAATAGGAAGTAAGACGGGCAGACGAATTAAAGAAAAACACCCATCTGAGCGTTAGAATCGAACCAACTACCTTTGGATTGCCAGACAGGCGACTAACCCACCAGACCACCGCGGCCGACTCTATTTTTGAACTTAAGTATTTTATCTGGCCCTTTGGTTTACTTAACAATTCTTGTAAAATCAGATCGTATTTTGCTAATATCTCAACAATACTCAAAAAGTTTCTTTTGGAACTTGGATCATTGCCATCTGCCTTTTCTCTGTGGCTACGAAAGGCTAAATTACACATTGAAAGAAAGTGTCAGAGTAACATCAAGGAGTCTAGAGACTACTTGGCGCCAAAAAGATTTTTCTTTCTTGATCATGGTCTCTTGCTTTTCATCTAGTGTTCCTTGTAGCCGCCTTTGTTGAATCGTAAGACAAGAATCCAGGTGAATTTTCGACGTCTCGTGTCTTTTTATGGCATCTACAATATGTTTCCAGTCGTCATAGCCTTCGATTCAAACATTTTATATTTTTTTAGATGCCCGATTCGCGAATAACCAACATGGTTCACAATACGTCTTCTGAAGTATTAAAGAATAGGTTAGCCATGTACGTTCAAGTTTCACGCAAGACTTGGAAATACTATACTAATGTTAATAGCATAGGAAAGATCTATTGTCACTGTCTTTTAAGAAAGGACCCTTAGGTTTACAATGTTCGTTTTCGATCACGAACCGTTTCACTTGATCAGTTAGTTTTTTAAAATCACCCTTATCAGTAATATATGGTGAAAATGCAATATTGCTCACACTAAGATATGACTCACTTTGATTTTTGCTTGTACCTTGTTGTGGTTGTTCTGGATCTAGATATACATGGTGGATCTGGTGCTGCATCTGCTATACTTTTAGTTATGTCCAATTCTTCACTTTCGGAGCACTGTTCATTCGCTTTTTCATCAATAGTCATCATTCTTAAAGTACTGACTAATTTTAGGTAACTTTTTCTTTTTTTCTTTAGACTCCCCCTTTTTCTTTCGTTTTTCGCTCCCACTTAGATATTTTCTGGAACTAGACATGTTGATATCTAACTTTCACAATTAACTTTACTTTACCTCTATTTGCAGATTTAATAAAAGAAAAACTACGAAAAATCGATAGATTTTTAATCGAAGATAGAAATGAACAATTGTCATAACTATCAAGCGAAGAATGCGTAGTAGAGCCCTCCGTACTTAAAAAATTAAAATCCGGGATTCATCTAACACTGTGCGTCGTTGGCCCGCCAGCACCACGAAAAAAGTACTTTCTTGGTTAACAAAATGCGGGAATTCCCTGAGCATCACTAGCTCGCCCGCGCCACCAAAATACCGCGACAAAAAATGAAACAACCAATAGATGCGTTCTAAAATTGATCGACATCCTTTTGTATATGGTCTATAGTTGTGTTTATAACTTTAATTGATTTTAAGTACTTATATAAAATGTATAATTTTTACTAAATTTTGTTAAAAATGTTAGGTTACTTCTGAGCTCGCGGCCTCTCGGACCGGGGACACCCGTCGTGTCGGGGGCCCATGGCATTTTACCAGCCCTGCCACCCTATAATTACGCCACTGTCTAGTGTAGGGCAATGTTTCTTAAGGAGTACACTATCATACGCTCTTTGCAAATTAACATATACTAGGTGTATATATTGTTTTACGGCGGTATTGTTTTCAATATCTTATATAACACAGTAAATATGGTCTATGGTTGATCTATCAGCTCTACCTCCAGTGTGGTTTTCCCCCTCGAAGTATTTATATTCGGTTTCAATGTTATTTTCTAGAATTTTTCTGTACCTTATGTTAATGATAATAATTAAAACACTTGGTATTTGTTTCACAATATATTCAAGATATTCTCTAACATGTTTCGGCCTCGCGACCATTCTCAAAGAGAGTTATGTATAAACTAAACTAAAGTTTCAAAGTGCTGTCTAGTGGAAGTCGGTTTTTTCATCTCGTTAAATTTATTACACTATCGATAATTGGAGTATTTCCGAAGTCTAGCTGGGTGTTTGTTAGGTTTTTGCCGTCGTATATGGCTTTTTTAATTTCTAAAATTTCCAGGTAATTTAACAGCCTGCTTTTATTGCAGCTATGTATTAATTTGGTATTATTAATGTTAAAAAAATGGTTCTGGTCTATACAATGTTCGGCAAAGCCCGTCTTTCTCTGATTGTGTAAAATTGAATATTTATGTTCTTTTAGCCTATCATTGAGCGATCGGCCCGTTTGGCCTATATAAATAGCCTCACACATATTACATTTAATTTCGTATACTCCAGATTTGTCACAAAATTTTGCTCTTTCTTTGTTATTGTTTAACATCGATGCAAGATTATTCTTATTAACAGAGATGATATTAATATTTTCGTTTTTTAACTGATTTGTGATTCTTGAACTTAATTTGTGAATATAGTTTATAGCATGCCAATTTTTAGAATCTTTTTCGGGTGTTGCGGCATAAAAATGTTTGGTGTTGTTTTTCTTAATCTTGTTTTTTATCATTTTATCTATGATGCTTGGGTGATATCCATTATTCCTTGCGATATTTTTGATAATATTAAGTTCTTTTTCATAGCTGTCTTTTTTAAGTGGAATCGTTAGAAGTCTGTGGGTCATACTATGAAAAGTGGACATTTTTACATTCCATGACTGATTTGAACTTGCGTGAATAATTGTATCGGTATACGTGGGTTTTCTAAATATTTCGAATTCTAATTTATTCGGTGTTCTTATTAATTTTAAATCTAAGAAATTTAATGAATTATTCGTCTCTGTTTCTATTGTGAACTGGATTTTTGAGTTTACACTGTTTAAATATTCAAGAAATTGACCCAATAGTCCTTCTGTACCGGTCCATATGCAAATAATATCATCGACATACCTGGCCCAAAAATGTATGTGTCTTGTATAATTAGTGTCGCTAAATAAATTGTTTTCAAAATTAGCCATATAAATTTCTGCCAGGAGGGGGCTCAGGGGGCTTCCCATTGGTAATCCATTCGTTTGTTGGTAAAATTTTGAATCGAACAGAAAATAATTTTGTTCGGTACATACATTGATAGCTTCTATGAGAGCATTTTTGTGTACGATTTCAAGATTGCATTCATGAATTCTTTCAGTGAGGATATTTTTAAGATCTTCTACCGGAATGGAGGGAAAAAGGCTTTTTATATCGAACGAAACTAACTTTGCATTGGGAGGTATCTGTATGTTTTTTAATTTTGTTGTTAGTTCTATTGTATTTTTGATTGCTTTGGGCGAGTTGAAATCGATAAATAATGGTAGCTCACTGTTGAGTTGTTTGCAAAGTTTATATGCAGGAGCATTTACATAAGAAACGACTGGTCTCATTGGAATGCCATCTTTATGCAGTTTAGGCATTCCGTATAAGACTGGAGATTTTGGGTTCATGGTATCTAGTTTGGATTGCGATACATTTAAGAAGATTTCATTGTACGTTTTTGTAATTTTCTTTACAGCGGTATGATATTTTTTTGTTGGATCGGTCTTGAGTTCTCTACAGTTTTCTGTGTTGATGAGTGTGTTCATTTTTAGTAGGTTTTAGTATTCATCTTTTGTTAGAATAGTAACAGTATTACCTTTGTCAGCTTTGCAAAGAATTAAATTGTTTTGGTAAATTTTGTTACGTAATTTATTAATTATTCTGAGTTCGTTGGAATATTTATTTTTTATTTTATTGTTTGCTATTATATTTGCAATGTTATATTTTGCTAATTGGCTTTTATTTAAACTACTTAAAAGATTCCCTAAATTGGCTGCGAGTATTTCAATATCTGTGACTTCGTCAAATCCACATCAATCGGTACAAGATCTTAAAAATATCCTCACTGAAAGAATTCATGAATGCAATCTTGAAATCGTACACAAAAATGCTCTCATAGAAGCTATCAATGTATGTACCGAACAAAATTATTTTCTGTTCAATTCAAAATTTTACCAACAAACGAATGGATTACCAATGGGAAGCTCCCTGAGCCCCCTCCTGGGAGAAATTTATATGGCTAATTTTGAAAACAATTTATTTAGCGACACTAATTATACAAGACACATACATTTTTGGGCCAGGTATGTCGATGATATTATTTGCATATGGACCGGTACAGAAAGACTATTGGGTCAATTTCTTGAATATTTAAACAGTGTAAACTCAAAAATCCAGTTCACAATAGAAACAGAGACGGATAATTCATTAAATTTCTTAGATTTAAAAATAATAAGAACACCGAATAAATTAGAATTGGAAATATTTAGAAAACCCACGTATACCGATACAATTATTCACGCAAGTTCAAATCAGTCATGGAATGTAAAAATGTCCACTTTTCATAGTATGACCCACAGACTTCTAACGATTCCACTTAAAAAAGACAGCTATGAAAAAGAACTTAATAGTATCAAAAATATCGCAAGGAATAATGGATATCAGCCAAGCATCATAGATAAAATGATAAAAAACAAGATTAAGAAAAACAACACCAAACATTTTTATGCCGCAACACCCGAAAAAGATTCTAAAAATTGGCATGCTATAAACTATATTCACAAATTAAGTTCAAGAATCACAAATCAGTTAAAGAACGAAAATATTAATATCATCTCTGTTAATAAGAATAATGTTGCATCGATGTTAAACAATAACAAAGAAAGAGCAAAATTTTGTGACAAATCTGGAGTATACGAAATTAAATGTAATATGTGTGACGCTATTTATATAGGCCAAACGGGCCGATCGCTCAATGATAGGCTAAAAGAACATAAATATTCAATTTTACACAATCAGAGAAAGACGGGCTTTGCCGAACATTGTATAGACCAGAACCATTTTTTTAACATTAATAATACCAAATTAATACATAGCTGCAATAAAAGCAGGCTGTTAAATTACCTGGAAATTTTCGAAATTAAAAAAGCCATATATGACGGCAAAAACCTAACAAACACCCAGCTAGACTTCGGAAATACTCCAATTATCGATAGTGTAATAAATTTAACGAGATGAAAAAACCGACTTCCATTAGACAGCACTTTGAAACTTTAGTTTAGTTTATACATAACTCTCTTTGAGAATGGTCGCGAGGCCGAAACATGTCAGAGAATATCTTGAATATATTGTGAAACAAATACCAAGTGTTTTAATTATTATCATTGTTACTATGTTTTACCAAGAGCCAACCGCGCAATCAATCAAAACCTTATGTTAATGCTGGTTACTGCAATTCCGCTATAGTTTTCACATAGATTTTTTACCTTTTTGTGTATTACTACCATTATGAATATTTTACTCTCACTTGGGATTTCTACACCGTTCAAACAGTTTTGGAATAGCTTTTTCAGGTATTTGTAAAGTGTTGCTGTTCCAGCTTGTATTAATTTGGCGGGGATATAGCTAGGTCAGGGGGATTTTCCATTTTTGAGGGTCTTACATATGTCCACAATCTCTTTTTAACTTACCCTCAAAGGCGATGAGACAATATTATTTCTGATAAATTATTTTCTTCGTTGATACAAGCTGCTGTTTTCAATTAGTAAATCCTCTAAAATATAAAAAATCCAGCGTACTCTTCATTTCTCTTATGTAGAGGTTTTTTTTTTGTAGTTTCTAAGTCTATTAAAATTAGTTAATACGACTAACCATTAATTTTTCTTTAACAAATCTTTACTCCCAAATACTTATCGACTAAAGTTAATCCATTGATGTCCTTTAGATTGTTCTAAGGATTATGTTACTTCACTCGCGCACTATGCTCTGCTTTTGCACACAACACACTACACGAGGTCACGAGGTTTAGTTCTCTTCAGTCTTCAGACATGATTTTGGTTATCCAGCGGTTGAAGAGCTTCTGTATTAACATGAAGACATAGCCTGGCTTCGTGCTTGCGTTCAAACCTCCTGATTTCCTCCTTGACCGTCGGAATTCCAATATCTCGATGAAGATCGGAGTTAGGGATATACCACGGTGCATTAACTTATTTCGCAACACCTTGTTTGGGAATATTTGTATTGTTTTTATATTACTATCGTTGGCACATCCCCACAACTGAATGCCATACAGCCACACTGGTTTTAGGATTTGATTATAAATCAGTATCTTATTATTTATGGTCATCCTGGAATTTCTTCCTATAAGCCAATAGTAGCTTCTATATTTAAGATCAAGCTCAGCTTTTTTCCTTTTTACATGATCTTTCCACCTTTGTTTGGCATCAAGAGTCATGCCGAGGTATTTGGCATTTAACACATATGGAACGGTTGTACCATTTATATCTAGAGAAAGCTGCTCTGCTATTTTCTTGTTGGTAAAGTTGACATGTGTAGATTTTAGTTCATTAAGCTTAATTTTCCATTTTTTGGTCCAATTTACAATTTCATCGCTTGCTGATTGTAGTTTTCTAGTTGAGGTTTCTATGTTGTGGCCCACTGTTAGTAGAACAGTATCGTTAGAAAATGTAGCTATTGCAGTGTCTTTCAGAACTAGTAGATCGCTAGTATATAATAGATAAAGGACGGGCCCAAGAACGCTTCCTTGAGGAACTCCCGCTCTTATTTCTTTCAAGTCAGAGTATTCGTCTTTTTGCTTTATTCTGAAAAGTCTGTCCGATATATATGATGTCAGTATCTCTGCATATTCTTTAGGCAGCATTTTGTTTAACTTGTATACTAGGCCTTCGTGCCACACTTTATCAAAGGTCTGAGCCACGTCTAAGAAGACTGCAGAGCATATCTGTTTCTCTTCCAGTGCACGTCCTATTTCCTCAGTGACGCGGTGAACTTGATCAATGGTTGAATGTTTAGATCTGAAACCAAATTGATAATCTGGTATCAACTTATTGTTTTCTATGAGTGGTTTCAACCGTTTTAACAGCAACTTTTCAAATAACTTTGAGATAATTGGCAACAATGAAATAGGCCTATAGGATTTGATATCGTTGGGTGGTTTGCCTGGCTTTGGTATCATGATTTTTCGGCTACTTTCTAGGCTGCAGGGATATGTCTCAGACAGAAGGCTGCATTGAACAGGTATTTGTGCAGAAGTATGCCTTTTCTGGGCAGCTATTTTAGTATTTCACCTATGATTAAATCAAACCCAGGTGCTTTTTTGGAATTTAAATTGGTCTTTATTTCTTTGCTATAGCTATATTTTTAGTTCTTAGGTTGTTTATTGCTTCCTGTCTAGTATCTTGGTTGATTTTGTTAGGAGTAAATATATCCATCAGATGCTCTGCAAACACTTCCGCTTTTTGTTTATTGTCACGTGCCCATGGTCCCATTTCTTTTCTGATCGGTGGGGTTTGAGGTTATAGGTCTGTTGATCTTATTTGTTGCTTTCCATAACGAGTAGTCCGTTTCCTTATCCGCCGCTAGATTTTGTAGGTATATACTGACCGATTCCTCTTTGATTTTTTTTTATTTCTCTGCTAAGTGCTTGGGTTATGCGATTTAAAATGTTCTTAAAATAAAAAAATGTTGTAAATGTTCATTTTCTTCTGGTTTTTCTTTTTTCTTTGACAATTTCTTTGATTTCTATAGGATAGTTAACTCCTTTAGTTATATGAGTAATGTCTTTTGTGTTGTTATAGGCAGCTGTTTGAATTATAGTTGTGAATTTCTCAGCTTCTTCTTCTAATTGAACTATTGTTTTTATTTCCATATTGAGGTTAATGTTTTTTTGCAGTTTTATTTTGAATCTTTCCCAGTCGGTAGTTTTATTGACTAATATGGGTCGCGCTTCCTTTTTGATAATTCGTTCACTCAGTGTTATTATTACCGGTGAATGATCAGAATCTAAGTCTAAGTTTTCTTCTATTTTAATTAAGTTTGCTGATACTTTTCTTGTAATAAAGAAGTCCAATACATGAGGTACTTCGTTAGAGTCGGTCGGCCACTATGTAGGTTTACCAGTGAAATGACAATTTCAACCTCTTTTGCTTATGGCTTTTCTTTATGCACGGCCTTTGGTAGTGGTCAGTCTGGATCCCCACTCCACGTGTTTGGCGTTGAGATCTCCATATTCTTCATGTGATATACTTTATATTCTATGGTGTGATATACTCTTTTATTTTTAAATATGACTGTTTTGTGAAATGTGTTTCTGAAGAAGAAGAAGAAGAAGAATAAGCGGGGAGTCCCACCAAATCCCTCTCCACCGCTTGACCCTGAAGGGGTCAAACGCTGCCCCTCTTTGGTCTGTAATTACTTAAATTAAGTTTAATTTGATAGAAAATTTCCACGTGCAAATAAAGGCAAAAGACCTTGAACGAGGTAAAATAAAGATTCCTCCCTTGGCCTATAGATCCTAAGATTTCTCCCTTGATTTCTTCGTCCCACCAGTATGGCTTTGATCTCAGATGATTTCCGTTATACTTCTCTAGTGCTTTTTCGGCTGCTGTATGAATGCATTTATTAGGAGATCTGAACTCCAGAGCAGAACTGCATAGCAACAGCAAGATTGTGGGAAAATATGGTGGAGATACTCGATACGATAACGGAAATCGACTAATAGTGATCTGCAAACAAAATAATCTAAAAATACTGCTTTTACTAACACCTAGAAATCCTTAAATATGCATATAGATTATGATATCGTCAGAAAAACACCAAAATGAAAATACAAGAAGTAAAAATATATAGAGGACCATCATGCGGCAGCGATCAAAGTATGTTAAAAACATATATAGTATTACTATTTAGAAATGAAAAACTAGAGGTAAACTCAGAAACAAACGAAGATACAAAACAAATTCGATATAACTTACAACTTTTCATGCATAACTTAGAAAAAAACTAAATCAAGAAAATATCAAAGCACTGCAGACAAAGCTTAGATGAGAAATTAAAGGTAATGAGTAACATCAATAACACCGAAGATCACTATGAATATATTGAATTTGAGAAATATCTTTTTTATTTTTGAGTTATTTAGAGAAGTTTGTTATGTTTTACAGGGTGATAAAAGTAGATATCCCATTTAGTCTAATCGCAGCCGAATCATGAACGTTAAGTTTTTGTACTAGCTAGATTTTGTTTGGATATATATGGAGATCTTGTTTTAAAATATGCTGTGGGAACCTGGTTTTGTGTTGTGTCACCTGGTTGATGTTCCTGGAGCTTTCCACCTAACATTTTTTCTTACTTATTTGATAATTTTAGTTGACCTTACAGTTCATGGTTTGTCTTGTCTTCTTAGAAATGTTGTTGCTAATTTGCATATTATAGGCTCGAAGGGACCATCTCTAACGCTGAGTTAAAATAATACTTCATCCAGTTTCAAAGTAAATTGTACTTTGTGATTCTTATGCAAGTGAATGAATATCGCTCTATTTTTAAAAATTTAATGTTAAAACAACAATAATATAATTTGCTTTAAATATTGCACCACGCTGTAATTTATATACAGTCAAAAAAATGTTCAATTTAGAAGATATCCGGTATAAATAATAATCAAGTTAGAAAAATACTTTTTGGGATTTGCTGTTAAATATATTCCTTTCAACGTGAGATATAATATTACCCAATCTGAAGTATAATGAACTTATCTAATTCTGACAGGACCTGTTGCTTCGGCGCTTCAATTTATCATCTTGCCGAATAAAATGATTTATTAATTGCCAGGGCGGCTGCTCCCCTTTCGAGTTTCACCCTTCTTCACATCGGTCATTTACCGGATATTAATCGAATTTTCCCTTTAATTTTTAGCAGCTTTAATGATTGCCTGCAAGGTAATCTACATTTATTTTTTCTTGTGATCGATATATAATTTTCTATTATATTTAGTTTTTTTGTATACTGTTAAAAGTATAGAGACAACAGTAGTCAGGAGTTATACACCAGACGCAGTCCAAAGAAATCAAGAAACTCGATTTATAAGCCATCCGACGAGAGGTCGGCGAAAATATGGGTTGTTTGGTTGTGGAGAGGTACTCCCTATTCTTGGCGAGAGAGCATATGTCGGTACCCCGATGAGTCTAATCACCAACAGACGAAACATGTGCCCTCCAATGCAAGGGATAGGTGGGGCTTCCTCCCGGTAAAGCAACTAACCATTGGTCATTTTGGCAGAGACGCAGGTTGTTGTGCGTTCCACATGAGATTGTGGAACCCAACGGTCGGGGGTGTATAACTCCTGACTACTGTTGTCTCGTTGGACGCAGTCCAAAGAAGTCAAAAAACTCGATGCAAGGGATAGGTGGGGCTTCCTCCCGGTAAAGCAACTAACCATATATATATATATATATATATATATATATATATATATATATATATATATATATATATATATATATATATATATAACCACCATTGGACTTTTAACATTACTACGCTTAATATATGGACTATGAAAACGGATACATTGGGATATTATTGGGCTCTGTGAAATACGAAGAAAGGGGGAAGAGTTAATCAAACTAGAATCAACTGATCATGCACTCTACACCCGAGGTACGGAGAATGGACGATGTTGTGGAATTGGATTCCTCATCAATCGAAAGCTGAAAGACAGTGTAGTTAAATATGAAAGTATATCTGACCGATTAGCTCAATGCGTCATTCATTTGAATAAAAAGTTTAAGCTTCAAATCGTCCAAGCTTATGCACCAACTGTAAGCCATAGAGATGAGGAAATTGAGGAATTTTATGATGATGTGGCCCAACTTTTAGACAAAGAGAGGTGTAGGTATAAAAACCTGATGGGTGACTTTAATGCCAGAATCGGAAAAGCAAGAACTCGTGAAAAACAAGAACTGGCCCATATGGAAATGGTGAGCGGCACAATAGATAGAAGGACAATAGAGGTGACAGGCTGGTTGACTTTGCTAAAGGACAAGAATTCTATATTATGAATTCGTTTTATAAGAAAAAGATCAACAGAAAATGGACATGGAAAAGTCCATCTGGACTCAGCAGTGAAATTGATTACATCATGTCAAAAAAGCAATATTTTGCAATTGTACTGTCCTTAACCATTTTAATGTGGGAAGTGCCCACCAAATGGTACGAGCAAACATTAGGATAAACTGCCGAAAAGAACGCGAAAAAATGATAAGATCAAAAGGTGGCAAAGTGGACTCTGGGAAGCTACTGGAGAGGGGCAGATATTTTGAAATGACTTTATCGAACCGCTTTGCTGTGTTACAAGACCCAGAGGAGATCGAAATTACAATCCAATATAAAGAAATCGCCAACAATGTGCTTAAACCGGCGGCTTCAATAGCACCAGAAGATAAATGTTTCAAAGAGTCAAAAATTTCTAATGAGACCATTAATTTAATGAAAAACGCCGGATAATGAAGAATGCAGACAGTCCTTTTGTTAGGGTCGAGTACGTTGAGCTTTGCAAAACTATAAGAAAACGTATTCGAGAGGAAACGGAAGAAAACAGGGGAATTAACAAAGCTAAGCAGAATCTGAGAAGGAACAGGACACAGATGTTTTCCTTAATGCGTGAGGATGGTACAATATGCAGGAAACGGGCGGAAATGTTAGAGGTTGTCCGAAGATTTTATTCAAAGTTATATGAGGACCAGAATCAGACAAGAACAGCAATGCCCACTGAAGAACAAATGCTGGATATCCTGGTGGAGGAAGTGACAAAGGCTATAGATTCGATGAAAAATGGCAAGACTCCAGGAGAGGATAGTATAACGGTGGAGATGTTAAAAGCTGGTGGTCGGACCTTACATAAAACACTGGCAAGATTATACACAAAATGCCTCAAACAACAAGAAGTACCCAGCTTATGGAAAAATGCAGAAGTGATTCTTTTACTTAAGAAAGGAGCACGGGAAGATTTAAAGAACTACCGCCCAATAAGCCTCCTACCAGTGATGTACAAAGTTTTCACCAAGATAATATCCTAAAGAATACTAAGAAAACTTAAGGACGCACAACCAAGGGAGCAAGCGGGATTCAGAAGTGGATTCAGTACATTGGATCATATCCAGGTTCTACAGCAGGTCATAGAAAAACACAACGCCACACTATGCCACTGTACTTGGCATTTATCAATTATGAAAAAGCATTTGATTCAATCTCAAAGCGGGCCATAATAGATGCATTGCTTAATCAAGTTGTAGAGAAAGCCTATGTAAACCTACTAGGATAGATATATGATAAAGCTACAGCGACAGTCCACCTTGACAATCTTGAGGTGGGAATACATGTAGAGCGGGGCGTACGGCAGGGGGACGGCAATATCGCCTCTTCTTTTCTCAGCCTGCCTGGAAGAAGTGTTCCGTAAGCTGGATTAGGAACAAGATGGAATAAGGATTAATGGTGCGTACTTAAATCGATGATATCGTTTTTCTTTCACAAGACCCAGATGAGCTGCAAAGACACGTACAAGAATTGCAAAGGGCTGGGGAAACAATTGGCTTGAAAATAAATCAGAAGAAGAGTCAGGTCATGTCCAATAAATTTACTGAGGACAAAAGGATTTCTGTTTTAGGAACGGATTTGGAAGTTGTGGATCACTATATATATATATATATATATATATATATATATATATATATATATATATATATATATATATATATATATATATATATATATATATATATATATCTTGGGCAAAGGGTTTCAATGGAACGGGACACCGTCCGGGAGGTGGAACGACACGTTAAATGTGGCTGGCAGGCATTTGGCAGGCTCAACATAGTGTTTAAGAGCAAACTACCACTTTGTCTGAAAAGAAAAGTCTTTGATCAGTGTGTCCTGCCCGTTATGACATACGGAAGTGAGACCTGGACACTCACATCACAGTCAGTTCAAAAACTTCGAGTAGCACAGAGGGGAATGGAAAGATGTATGCTTGGCATTACTAGACCGGATAGAAAGACCTGCACATGGATCAGAGAACAAACGAAAGTGAATTACATCATTGGAAGAATAAAGCAATTGAAATGGAAGTAGACAGGCCATGTAGCGAGGCGATGGGACGAAAGATGAACCAGGGCGGTCCTGGACTGGATACCGCTTGATCGCAAACTTCAACGGAGAAGTCCGAAAACACGATGGACTGATGATATTATTAAGTATGTTGGACCCGAATGGCAAAGGAAAACTCAGGACCGCGAGAGTTGGAAGCATGCTGAAGAGGTCTACATCCTGCAGTGGATTGACACGTGTTGATGATGATATATATATATATATATATATATATATATATATATATATATATATATATATATATATATATATATATATATATCGGGGAGGTATCGGGATTTCCTTGAATGTGGAGATCCCGAAATAGCCAACGAACTGCTGCACTCCCTCGGCACAACATGTAGAGACAAATTGATTCAGAAAACTGAAGAAATTGATTTTAAGCACGCAAGCAGAAAAGCCTGGAGCGTACTCCGAAAACTAGGTGCCAGTCGCTCCGTTCAACGTGAAAACCCGGAAGTGAGTTTTAATCAAGTTGCGGACAGAATAGTCTCATTATCACGAGCCCCTAGAGACCGAGCGCACAACACATACATTAATCACGAACTAAGTAACCTGAAGAGTAATATCCTTAATGTGTGGCATTGTTCATGACCCTTTTAGACTTTGAAATCGTCCAGGCATTGAAGCATGCTAAGACTGGTCTTCTGGGTTTGACGTAATCCATAAGGAATTTACCATAAATACCGGCGCTTGCACCAGGCAATATTTGGCGATGTGATTTACATATTTACTTAAGACCGGAACTCTTTTTAAACAATTTAGAAAAGCGAAAATTATAGCAATTTTGAAGCCTAGCAAACCAAAAGATAGAGCAGAGAGATTTCGACCAATCTCTCTATTGAGTTCATGGTATAAATTCTTAGAAAGATTAATATTTGAGAGGCAGACAGAATAAATGAGTATGTTTCAATTTATTAAGCAGGACTTGGCCGTAACTGTACAGACCAGGTAATGAGCCTTATTATATTTATAGAGGCTGGATTTCAACAAGGCTTAAAAACGTCAGCCGTCTTTATTGACCTAACCGCAGCTTACGATACAGTTTTGAGGCATGGCTTGATTTGTGTCTTTCTAAGGGTGATTCTCAATATAGATTAGGTTTGTTTACTAAGCAACATGCTGTAACAGACAATTTCAGGTGGTAATGACTAAGGTCTGTCTCAAGCTTCTGTGCTTGGTCTTTTTACTTACTTACTATTTAATTTGTAAAGGAGACGTCCGTAGATTGGGACAGGTTTTGTTTTTTGGCGATAGCATTCGCCTACATAAATGTTTCTCGCAGTTCTATATACCGTTAGAAAGGTAATGTTCTTGGCTACAAAAAAATTATTTCATAGCTTCAAAAATAAAAAAAGTTATTGTCAATTTTTTGAAAACGTGAATTTTGGTAAATAAAAATTGTGGTCCGTAGGTTGGCATAGTTATAAAAATACACAAAAGGGTTCAAAAAGTCAAGTAATAACGCAACACTTTCAACATTTATAGTCGATTTATTTATTTAAAAGAATATGAAAAACAGAATAAAGAAAATCAAATACAAGCTACTTTTCGTCAGAGTCGTAATTTTGACAGGTATAATAGGTGCGAGTCATATTTACACACTTCATATGAAATGGTTGCTGGGACTTACTACATTCAACGAAATTGTCGCGAGTTAATTTGGCTGGCAAGTTGCTCGAGCAAATCATACAAAATTTAACATCCGACGATGATGACGATGACTTTCGCACTGCTTTGACAGTCTTCGCATTGGTTTGACTTCACTTTTTGGCTGGCGTTTCTTGTGTTGATTGTCGTAGCTTCTTGGCACTGCCATCCTTCTTCTTTCGCTTTTCTTTGAGTATGGCAACATTTTTATTGAAGTGAAAATATTGCTTTTCATTGGCTTACGCCCGCGGTCGAACTTTTTCAATGGTGTTGCTGATCTAACTGGTCCAACTCTAGACCAAACTGTGAAAATACTTGACAAACGTGACAATGATTATTGTGTTGCACTTGATGTTGATAGCTCTTCAGTTTCATATACAGCAAAATCCATTAAAATAATGCGCTGCTGCTCTTCTTCCTTCAAGTCGTTCTGAATCGTAGTAGCATTAGCACTTTGATAGTTATTTTGGCCAGAACGAAATCCGATTCAAAGAAAACGTTTTGAACTAATGGAAAGATACCCGTTTTCGAAAAGCCAGACTTCTTTGGCTCCAAGTTCTTTGGAGTCAACGATATAGCCACAGTTTTGCAAACGTGTCGAATATCCAATGCATTTCCAACATTAGATTTTTGCCAACCGCTCCATTCGGTCTTGTAATATGCTGGACCATAAATTGAAACATCCAATGGCTGCATTTTGTGATAACAATGCGGTGGAAATGACAACATAAGAACGCCGTTTTCCAATACCAAATCATTTGCTTCAATAGATAAGAAGAAGAAGAAGCGGGGGGTCTCACCAAATCCCTCTCCGCCGTCCTTCTTGGCCTATGCTTTAATTAATTATTATTAGTTAATTATAGTATTTACAGATTCTTACAATAAGAGATCAATAGACTCTGAACGAGGCAATGAAAATAATTAATGTCTTCTTCTTTTTCTTTGAGCTAGATTATTTATTGAAATTAACAAAATTACATGTTATTACTATTACTGATCTCTTAGATTTTACAGTATCTACTTTGCGATTATTTGAGGGTGGTTCGCACAAATGTGGACCGTGTTCCGGAAAGTCTCTTTTACCTTCCCTAAATGCCCCTGAATCTTGGTCCCATATATTAGTGTGCAATTGAGAAATTAAACTTTACGCAATGTCAAATCCAATATCAGTCTAGTAGTTTACATTAAGTGACTTATTCATTAGATACTTAACTGAACTAAACCAAAATTCCTTTTGGCCTGGTTTAATCTTCTGATGTGTTTTGGTCCGATCCTTACCTTCGTCAACTTCCTTCCGAATACTAGGTAACAAGATTTCTCCTATGAAATCTCTTGTTATTTCTCGCCCATGTATCTACTATTGCTAATGCCTGGTTCATTAGATTGCTTCAGTAGATAGTGAGACATATGATTATCAAAAAGAAACAGTGTCTCTTTGTCTGTCGATGAGTGGCTGTGTTTGTTAAAATGCTTCATATATTTTGCAAATTATTTCTGCTGCATCCCGCCAGATTCATTGCAGGCGGCATCACTTCCTGATGAGAGATATTATCCATGAAACAGCTTTGTATATTATTTCTCGGGAAAATAAAGAAAGGCGGCATAGAGTTTCCGGCGTCATTTACGGCAAGCGCCATAGTTACCATAGTGCCACGTTCTTGTGCATCAGCTTGCCCGACTTTTTTCGTGCCGACTTTTCCGATTTTCGTTGGAACTGTTAAAAAACCTCGACTCGTCCATATTTCAAATGTATTGTGCATCAAATGGGTACAAATCGAAAAGCACCCTTAAATGATCAAAAAATGGGTCGACATTTTCCTTGTAGAAGGTCTTGATGCGGTTGAGACTTGTCTGTTCGGGCGTGCGCAAAGAAAGTTTTTTTTTGTCACAGCATAAAGCCGTAGTACCAAGATTTTCCAGCCATTTCATCAGTATCCCATGATGCTGGATATGCGATATTCAGTTTGCGCGCAAATTCATAGGCTAATTGTTTCAATTTACTTATGCTTAAGCCGTAATACACATGACAACACCGCACAAGATATTCGACCAAAGCTTCTTCTTCTTCGTCATTGAACATCTATGGAATCAAAAAACAAAAATATTATAATTTTATGATTAAAATGAATACCATCTTTAAATAACCACCATCTTTGACGTCGAATATGATGCAATACGGCGAACGGTAGGCATCAACTCTTCTTAAGACATATTTTAAATGTCTGAAACTTATTTATCCAATTTTGCGATATAGCGCGACAAACTAGATTTGCTCAATTTGTGGGTACGAGCTGTGAGTCTGATACACTTCTTTTCAATTTTGATATCTTTCTGCGGTCGAAGCAGTGAGTTAAAGTCAGAAATACCATAATCAGTTGTTTTTGCTTTATGGCTTGTTATTTTTTACGCTCTGTTTGTTGAAAATTCAAGAAACTTGCTTGTTTGATTGATTATTAATTGTTGATTTGATTGATCTTTAGAATCGGGAACCATATTGAATTTAAATCTACCTAAGGCATAGCAATACAGTTATTTATATTTAAATTAATTATAGCGGTTTCTTTTACATAAGAACAGGTATTTTTGATATTTTTTGAGATTTAGATAGTGGCGAAAAACCCAAATGATGGGGTTAGAACATATCGAAGCTTCGATTTGTTTACGATTTTGGAATGTTCTCGAAACATGTCATTAATCCTATCGAACATTCTAGAATGTTTCATGTAATTCTTCTGATAGGATTTATAGAATATTCTAGAATTTTCTAGAAAATTCGATATAATTCAATGGAATGTTCTAAAAGATGCGAGAAAATAAGAGAACATGTAGTGTCATAATCTACATTCCCCAACTGTCTTAACTTACGTACATCGTGGCCATTTTGAAATGAGATGAAATTTTTTCCCTATGCAAAATATGTTCGATATTATTTCAGGACTATAAAAGAGACATAAAACTATACAAATCTTATATCCACCTTTTTCTACCTATGAAAAAAATGCACATTTCTCACTTATGGGAAATTTTCGAAAAAAAATGTTTTTCATAAATTTGTTGGCTTACTTTGGCTCATACACAAGGAACACGAGCTAGCAAATCTTACTCCTACAACGAACAGTTTGCTTGTAATGAATAAACAACTTGACAGTAAAAATATTGGTGTCGATAGTGGAAAAAAATTGACAAATAGTACTGTCCCAACCTACGGACGTCTCCCTTATATATCCGACATGCCAGAAACAACGTTAAAAACATTTGGCTGGCAACCACTATGGACATCATTGAGAACAGAGAACAAATTTTAACAAACGACTTTAAAGTTCTAGAATAACATTACCGCAAATGGAGACTGACGACCAACCCAAACAAAACTGAGTGTAGAAATGCAATGAATGCAGACGCAGGTCATTCGCAAGAACCAAGACGAATTTTCTTACCTTGCCCTGAATGTAGCACTGTGATATTTATTTACAGATTATGTACACTGGTTTATGTTGTGTTTTATCTATACATTTTATACATCTTATTTTTTGTTAGTTTTGAGTCATGATTGTGCTGTGACTGTTTTAATGTTACTACTTGTCATGTGTATCTGAAATACCATACGACAAATAAATAAATAAGTGTTGCAATATGAATGTAATCGCATCAAAATAAACTTGGCTGATTAAATCGCTTATTTTTTTTAGTTTCGTTTTATTTGGAATTTATATCGTAGAAAAATATTCTAGTTAGTGGTAACACCTCTCAACAAGTTTTTTTTGAAAGCTAATACTCCAGAACAAAAATATAATCAAATAGAAAGTTTGTAAGGAGTTTTTAAAGTGTAAGTACGTAGTTTCAATAAATAAGAAATTTTTACTTCAAAAACTGGGCGTGACACAGTAATTAGCTTATCATTTTCGGATTTACGGCTACAAAATACGTCATATACACCTATTTTCATCAATGTTACTTCGTAAAAGTTTAAATTTGTTGACCTATGTGATGAGCAGTTCCACCGGGGTTATTTAATTATCTGTAGCTCCGTGAGAGATATAGCAAATTCGATGATTAAAGCTTTCTTTCTCCAAGATATCCCAGACACGTTGTACACATGCTTCCAGCCAGTTTAACCGGCGCGTTTACGCCTTGTCTAAGGCAATTGCTCGATCACATGGCAGTTAAGACGGTGGCGGGTTCGATTCCCGCTCGCGTGTGCATTTTTTTGACTTTTTTTACAAGAATGTAAAACCCGACAAGAAATCACCCCAGACTCATGTCGTTTCAGGGCTAGGTAAGGTTCTAAGTAATCTGAGAGGTTCTTTTATTTTGAAAATTAATCAGCTCAATATTCAAGTCAGTTTTAAATTGCTGGCAGCTGAGGCTATCACTCAGGAATTCGAACAGTATTAAACTGTATGGAATGTTCTATCTACGAGAAATGTGGTAATCTCGATGGCCATTTGAGTATCGCCATGGTAAAATTTGACATTGTTGACTGTATACGTACTGAGGACGTTTTGTCATACGGACGCTGTTTATGTTGTATAGTCACTTGAAAACTTCAACTCAATCAAAAAATAGAATTAAATTTTCGTGCGATGATTTACTACGACTGTCTGCCAAATATCTGCTCCAATAAGCCCTACGATAAAGATTTTGTTCCGCTGACCGTGTAGCCATCGTAGATCAATTCTTCTATTAGAAACTTCGGTGTGAAACACTAAACTCGAAGAGATTTAGCACTAAACACCAAATCATTTTTTGAAAACTTGACGCACGTTTCGCTAACCATGTTAGCATCATCAGAAGATGATTTAATGGCTATTGATTTAAAATCTAATTCTAAAAACGAAACTATGTTCTATTTATATGATAACCCTGTCTACTGAAGCATGTAAAAATTATAAACAGTGAAGTTTATTGAGTCTTACATTAATAATTGAAAAAGTTGACTGAACGGAATAGGTTGTGTATCTGGGTTCATGATTTTCTTCCATGTTTTCTATTTGAATTCTTTCGTATGCATCCAAAGCCTTATTCTTATTTTCACTTTTTACTAGTCTTAAATTTTTAATATCTATATTGTGGTCATGTTCGATTGCATGTTGGGCAACATAAGATTTATCATTTCTCCCATATCTAATGTTGGTAATATGTTCTTTAAATTTCGTTTATGTGGACCTTTTTGTTTGCCCAGTATACCTTCGATCATAATCTTGACAATTAATTTCGTAAATCCCCTACTTTTCATGTTGATCTACTTTGATCCTTTCGATTACCCAGGACTTATTTTAATTTATTATGTGGTTTGTACACAACCTTAATGTCCATTTTTACCTAACCCTCGTGTAAATTGGGTATCAAACGCTATTACTATGAAGTTATTCTTGTCCTGATACTTTTAAAAAACCGAAAATTCTTTCAATAATTTCTAAACTTATGTTTTCTAATTAATTTATTTACAATGTTATTATAACCGTTTACTTCGGATACATCCCTAATTAATTTTAATTCTTTGTTATAATTATCTTTGTTTAAAGGAAAATTGATTAATCTCTTTACCATAAAATTTAAACTAGCCATCTTATTTTGGAAACTATGATTCGAATCATTAGGAATATATGTCGAGGTGGTGGTGTTTTTCCTAAAAATATCAAAATCTAACATATTTTTATTGTTTGTACTGACTAAAACTTTCAGATATGGTAAACTATAATTGTTTTCGAGTTCATGTGTGAATACTATGTTTTGGGATTAATAAAATCATCTAAGTTTTCATTTTTTGAATCGAAATTTACAAATAATGTACAAACCGTATAATAACTTAAAAGAAGTCCTAAAGTAGTAAAAGTCGGGGATTTACGAAATTAGTTGTCAAGATTGTGATCGAACGTTAATATGGATCGATTGTGACTAAAAAGATTCCTATTAACGAGATTTATGGAATACATTGCCCACATTAGATATGGGAGAAATGAACAATGATGTGTTGCCCAACATGCAATCGAACATGACCACAATATGGATATTAGAAATTTAAGGCTGGTAAAATGTGTAAATAACAATGAGGCTTTGGATGCATATGGAAGCATTTAAATAGAAAAAATGGAAGAAAATTATGAACCCAGATAAAGGACCTATTCCGTTCAGTCACCTTTTTCAATTATTAATGTAAGACTCAGTAAACTTCACGGTTCATAATTTTTACAAACTTCATAAGGCAAGGTTATCATATAAATAGAACATAGTTTAGCATTCAGAATTAGATTTTAAATTATTAGCTATTAAATCATCACCTGATGATGCTAACATGGTTAGCGAAACGTACGTCGAGAAGTTTTCAAGAAGTGATTTGGTGTTTAGTGGCAAATCTCTTGGAGTTTAATGTTTCACACCGAAGGTTCCAATAGAAGAATTAATCTACGATGGTTATTATTATTGGAGCAGATATTTGGTTTCTTAAGTCATGCCAGACTAAACAAATATTTCCGAATTTTATTAAAGTTAATATTTCAAAATCTTCCAAAATATGTCATAAAATAACTAATTTTGCAAAACAGAAATGGTTTGACTTAGAAATCAAACATTTGTACAGTAAAAGGAGTATACTTGAAATTCAGGCATTCAATCTTTACAAGAAATTAACTTTTAAATTAACTAATGTAGAACATGAATGTTGATGCACTTTCGAAAGGAATATGTTCGCAGCAATAAATAGTAAATTTATTAAAAAAATGTCATCTTTAATTAAAAAACTCAAAATTGAGTAGTCGAAAGAATATATTCCAGAAAAGACCATCAACATAGTAGAAAATCTTTCGACACAGATGTTTGACAATCCAGAACTAGATCTCTTAAGTAAAGGCCTCAATTTTACTTGCCAGCATCCCATAGTGCTTTGTAGAATGTGGTAGCCGGTATTGACACTGGTATTAAGCACTTACCGCAGTCTTCCAAAGCTTTTGTTACAGAGTCATGTAAAGGAAAAATTGCAAAAACTATTTCAAATAAAAGTCAAAATATGCCAAATATTTTTAAGATTGTCAAGTGTCTGCGAGAGAAAGATTGTTTTTATTTAAAAGCTGATACGGGAAATAAGGTTGTTGTAATGGACAAATCTGATTACTTTGAATACGTTGAAAAATTAATTCAAGACGGTCCATATAAATGATTACATAGGAATCCATTATCAAAAATGGTTAACGAAGTCAGAGATATATTGAAATCTTGTAACAGTCTTATTTCTCCTTCTCTGAAAAACAAACTGCATATTTCTAATCCAAAAGTGCCAAGATTGTATGCTCTACCAAAAATGCATAACCAGGAAAATCAATAAGACCAATTGACTCATCAACATAGAACTTGGCAAAATGATTAACAAAGGAATTTGAAAATCTACCAAACCAACTACCGTCCTGTTCTGTCATAAACTCAACAAAATTTATAGAAAAAGTCAAAAACACACATCTACAGGAAGATGAGGTCTTGATTTCTTTTGACCTATCATCGTTGTTTCCAAGTGTCCCGATTCCACATACCTTGAACTACCTGAGGGAAATACTCGAGTTAAACGGTTTTAATAATAAGATTGTTTCTGAGTACATCTCTTTAACAAGATTATGTGTGAAGCAAAATTGTTGTCAACTTAATAACAGGTTTTACAAACAACAAGAAGGAACGACAATTGACAATCCTCTGTCACCGCTCTTAGCCAACTTATTCAGATTAAATTTGAATCCGAGGCGAAGGATGAATTCAGTTACTTTCCGAAGATATGGTGAAGATATGTGGATGACCTTTTTTGCAATTTTCGATTTAAAAAATGGAAAGTTAGATGATTTTATTAAGAACTTAAATAGTAAGTCTTAAAACATAGTATTCACATATGAACTCGAAAACAACGATAGCTTACTATTTCTGGATGTTTTAGGCAGTAGAAAATATAAAAATATGTTAAATTTTGATATTTTTAGGAAAAACACCACTACCTCGATACATTCCTAATGATTCGAATCATAGTTTTCAAAATATCATGGCTAGTTTAAATTTTATGGTAAATAGATGAATCAATTTCCCTTTAAACAAAGATAATTATGACAAAGAATTAAGATTGATTAGGGAGGATCCGAAGTAAACGATTATAATAACAACATTGGAGATACATTAATTACAAAACATAAGTTTAGAAAATTATTGAAAGAATTTTCGAATTTTCAAAAGGATCAGAACTAATACCGTTTGATGCGCAATTAATACGAGGTCTAGACAAAATTAAAAAAAGTGGACATTAAGGTTATGTACAAACCATATAATAAATTAAGAGAAGTCCTGTGTAATCCAAAGGATAAAGTAGATCATCATGAAAAGTCGGGGATTTACGAAATTAATTGTCAAGATTGTGATCGAAGGTATATTGGGCAAACAAAAAGTTCAATGTTAACGAGATTTAAAGAGCACATTGCCCACATTAGATATGAGAGAAATGAAAAATCTTGTGTTGCCCAACATGCAATCGAACATGACCACAATAAATATTCGAAATTTAAGACTGGTAAAAAGTATAAATAACAATAATATTAATATATAATAAGAAAAGATTTGTCCGCGTTAGATTCTGGATATTTTGACAATGGATCAAAAAAAGACCCGTGTAGATTGGTGCAAAGAAATGCTCAAAAAATACAATCGAGGTACGTCAAAAGCCGTGTATAACATCTACACAGGTGGCTAATCTTGGATCTATGCGTATGGGCCCGAAAGTAAACGACAGTCGACTGAATTTTTGGTGTTTTACAAAATAAGTCAAACCCAACGAGAGATGTTCGCGCAAGAAGCACTTCGAAGCAAATGGTCCCCTATTTTTTTGGAATAAATGGGCATGTGGCTACATGCCACTAGAGAATAGTAGAATGGTCAATTCTGAATAGAACACAATCATTTGTTTGTCAGAAGTCTTTGAAAAAATAAGAAAAAACGACGCGAGCTTTCACACATCGGACCGAACAACTCGATATTTGACCGGTTAAAACGTGTAATTCTGCATAATTTGCACTTTAGGAATTTAGTTGTGTATGTATCTAGATTAGGGCTTAGAAGTGTCGGGCCTTTTTCACAGAATACGACGGTTGCTATTTATATATCCGGATTAATAAATAAAAACAAATATTTTGAAAATATGATTAAAAATGGCCTTATTGTTTTTCAAAATATTCTCCGCGATCATCGATACATTTTTGCATACGTTTGAATCAATTTTCATAGCACTTTTTCCATTCCGATTGAGGTATCTGCAAAACATGCGTTTTGAACGCATCAACCGCTTCTTCTGACGTCGAAAATCGTTGAGCACGTAGTTTATTCATCATGGACGGTAACAAAAACAAATCATTGGGTGTCAAATCAGGACTGTACGGCGAATGACCCATCAATTTGATGTTTTGACCGCTCAAATATTGAATTGTTCAGTCGCGTTGTCGTGGTGAAGAATGATCCTGCGTGGCTGTTTTTTCATATTTCTTCAAAGACTTCTAACAAACAAATGGTTGTGCGCTCTTCAGAATTGACCATTCTACGATTCTCTAGCGTCACTGTAGCCACATGCCCATTTATGCCATAAAACAGGCGACAATGTCAAACTTTATATTATATATGTCAGATGGCGCCTAACAACACCATGGCTGCCAATTCTGTATTAGTTAAGTTTTATATTTCTTATTAACTGCTTAATATTTAAGTCTTTTAATTACGACATAATTGTATTTAACATGATTCTAATTTGTTGCAGGAAATACATTCATAGTGAACGTGGGTCTTGCCGATCTACTGGTGAGCGGTTTGGTGATTCCTGCTTCAGCTGTTGTCATTTTGGCGGGACTCAAAGACAACTTGACAGTCTGCAGATTTCAATGGTTTGTTGCTGTCTGGTGTTTTTTGGTTACTGTGCTGTCGCTGGCAGCAGTAGCATGGGAAAATTATTTTAGATTATGTTATTCAGTAGATGTGTACCAAAAGTTATCGAAAAGGTAATAGTAACTTTTTTTCTCAAATAAAAATGTTCTACAATTTTTTGTTTTGCAGAAAGATAACATGTTTTCTTCTGAGTATTTGGACAGGATGTGGTTGCATATCTGGAATGCAGTTTTATTCAGATTTATCATTTGATTACTGTACTAGAAACGATTTGGGACTGATACCATACCAGGCTACAGTATGTGTTATTTTCGTGTTCTTTCCTTTGTCGATAGCATTGGTTTGTTATATAAGAACAGGATACCAAGTCAGACGGTAAGCAGATATAATTATATCAGTTGTTGTTTTATTTTAATACAGGGTGAGTAATAAGTAACTAACCCTCTTAGAATTGCAATTATTTTGAAATCAAAATATTAGAACCTCCAGTGTAGATCACTAAACTCGAATAGATTTACCACTAAACAACAAATCACGTTTTTAAACTTCTCCACGTGCGTACCTAATGAAGCGTGTAAAAATCATGCACCCATAAAGTTCAATTCTTCTATTCGAACCTTTTGTGTTGATTGTTGATTAAACACCAAATCACTTTTTTTAAGTTTGACGTACATTTCGCTAACCATGTTAACATCATCAGGAGATGATTTAATCTAAAGATTAAATTGTTTTAATATTAATTAAAAGTGTTTAGTGGTAAATCTCTGCAAGTTCACCGTAAAGTTAACAAGCGGTACATTAATAATTGAGAAAGTTGAATGGTATCCCGGTTTTTATCCTGGTTCATGATTTTCTTATATTTTTCTATTTAAATGCTTTCATACGTATCCTAAGTTCTATTATTATTTTACTTTTAACAGGTCTTAAATTGCTAATTAAGGTCGTTCGATTAATATTATGGTTATGTTCAAGGGAATGTTGGGCAACGCAAAATTTTTCATTTCTCCCATATCTAATACGGACAATGTGTTCTATATATTTGTTATAGTTATTTAAAGAGGAATTAAACAATTTTTTACTTTGTTATCTATCACTTTTATTTTTAAACAAAATTTGTGTGACTATAGTTTCGTAAAACGACTTTACATTCTCAAACACTACTTTAAAACTAGGGTTTTACAGCTGTTTATCTATTCTATATACCTAATTTTATATTTTTTTTGGGGATAATTTTTTAGAATATTTTAAATAGTGGGGAATTTCGGAGATCCGTTTGATCGTTTAATAGCTGTCTAGATGAATCTTTATTATATTTATAAATTTCAATAGCTTCTAAAATGTTTAAGTTTTATGCTTTTGGGCGCTGTATGTAAAATTTTCAAATTTGTAATCTCGGGAAATATATGTCTGGTATCTATGAAGTGATTCGCAAAATTAGAGTGTTGTTTCTTTAATATGTATGCAGATTTATGTTCTTTGCATCTGGTCTGAAGTGGAATTGTGAAAGCTCGGTGGATCATAGACTTATATGCAGCATATTTATGTGTAATGGGGTGGATTGATTGTTTTGTAATTGATATATCTGAGCATGTGGGTTTTCTATAGATATTAAATTCTAGTTTATTATTTTGTTTGGATATTGAAACGTCCAGAAAATTTATAGTTTGATTTTGTTCTTTTTCTTGTGTAAATGTAATTTTTGGATGGATACTATTTAAATGCTTTAATGTTCCTTCTCAATCCAATCCGCCCAATTATACATAAATATGCTGCATATAAGTCTATGATCCACCGAGCATTCACAATTCCACTATCTGAAAATAATAGAAAAATAGAACTCCAAAAAATAAAACTAATAGCACAAAATAACAGTTTCAAAGAAGAAGAAATTAGTTACTTAATAAATAAAAAACGGAAACTATTACTGATTCATCAAGTATATCCAAAAGTAAAACAAATAAATGATAAAAAATACGGTAAAATTTCATATTTCGGTCCAATTTCAGAACAAATAGCTCGCACTTTGAGGAAACATAATTTGCAAATAGCGTTTTAAAACCACCCAGTCAACCAGTAAATTAAATTTTAGTGCCAAAGATAAAACATCAGCAAATACAAAATCTGGAGTTTATATGTTAAGTTGCAACGAGTGCAGTAGCTGCTATGTTGGATAAACCGGCAGAAATTTTCAGACCTGATACAAAGAACATAAATCTGCATACATATTAAAGAAACAACACTCTAATTTTGCGAACCATTTCATAGATACCGGACATATATTTCCCGAGATTACAAATTTGAAAATTTTACATACAGCCCCCAAAAGCAAAAAATTAAACATTTTTGAAGCTATTGGAATTTATAAATATAATAAAGATCCTTTAGACAGCTATTAAATAATCAGACGGATCTCCGAAATTCCCCACTATTTAAAATGTAAAAAATTAACCCCAAAAAAGTATAAAATTAGGTACATAGAATAGATAAAAAGTTGTAAAATCTTAGTTTTAAAGTAGTGTTTGAGAATGTAAAGTCGTTTTACGAAACTATAGTCACAGGAATTTTGTTTAAAAATAAAAGTGATAGATAACAAAGTAAAAAACTGTTTTATTCCTTTTTAAAAAATAAACTATCACAAAGTAACGGACAAATGAATCAATAATTTGTTATAGTTATTTTGGATATTTTAGTTTGCGTCATCGATTACAGTACAGTTCCATCAAATGTTTTATGTTATTCTTTGTTATGTTTTCTAATTAAACTCTCTCCAATATTCTTATTATAACTATTCACTTCAAACACCTCCCTAATTAGATTAAATTCTTTGTTATAATTACACAGGTCAACAAATTTAAACTTTTTTGAGGTAATGTTGATGAAAATACGTGAATATGAAGTACTTTCTAGTCCTAAATCCGAAAACGATAAGCTAATTACTGTAACACATGCAGTTTTTTTGTTACAGGGGTTGGTGGTGGCGATAAAAAAAGGATACGACATATTTTTACAGTCAAACTATTTATTTAATATAAACATGTAAAACGTGTTAAACCTATACAAAGACATTACTGAGGATTGTGTGAATAAAAAATATATTACGAGATGTTATATAGCGACAAAATCTTTCACTTTTTCCTCATGTGTTTTGTAGCATCATCTGTTTTTTAAAACCAGCGGTAGTCGCCCAACATAGAATGGGTTCCAGCATCCCTGGTATCTTACTTCCATCGTCCTGATGTTCTGGTGAAATCTCTCTCTTTATTTGTCGCTTACTGCACCCAGATCATCGGAAAAAAAATTAAATGCATTTTTAAATGCAAAAGAATGCATTTTTAAGGGTATGCAACATCCTAGCATTTTATAGGCTTTCAAGAGTTTTACTACTTTCACTACACTTATAAAACACTTCCAAGCCACCAATTCTTTTTCATTTAATTTTTCTTGAAAACGGAAATCACCTATAAGCTTTCTTATTTGAGGTCGAATAAATATGCCTTCTTTTAGTTTTGCATCACTTAATTGAGGAAATATTTCCTTTAGGTACTTGAAGCCATTATCTTCTTTGTCCATGTCTTTGGCAAAGTTTTTCATTAGTCCAAGCTTAATATGGAGAGACGGAAGAGGAACCATTTTTGGTTTAACAAGGGGGGCATATTTTATGTTCGGAGTACCAGGTTCAAAAGAACTTCTATGAAGCCAATCTTTCTTACTTTAATGTTCTTTTATTGCCTCAGACACAAAAGTAACAGTAATACCTTGTAAAACCCCCTTGAAGTCTTAGCAATGTACTTTTCGCTTTTAAATCCCCGCAAATATGCCACTGATCCTGTTCAGATTTAACGCAATTTAGTATGGTTGCTAAGTTGTCATAGGTTTCTTTTTTTTTTGTTTCCATTATGAAGCAATACTGCTTTTAGGCTGTATTTCGATGAATCTAAGAAAATACTCCACTCGGAAGGTACATGTGTTATATTAAGCTCATTCATTAAACCATAAATGTCACAGCAGACACATAGCAATCTTTCCATTTTTTAAAAACCTGAAAATGTTACATTCCGTTTGCGGTAAAGTAAAACACTTGCATTTTTATCGAACAGGTTTCACTGTTGAAGTCTGGAACCAAGAAGTTTAAATTTTTGTTTTGACAATCCTAGGTCGCATACCAAATCATATAATTCATTCTGAGTTATATTAAGTAAGGCTTAGTGGTAGTTGTGAAACACGTTCAGTTACAATTGGTGTTCTCAAGAAGATATGGATCAGATCCTGATGAAGAATTAGAATCACCGGATAACTGTTCTGCAACTTTTATATAAATAATGTTTGCTAAATTGACTTCTCTCGCGAGTTCTACAATGCAGTAGTTGAGAATATCACAAAGTCAGGACTGTTTTCAAATTTTGTTAATTGTAAATAACTTCTTTATTTTGCAACTTTTATGTAAATTTTTGGTTAAATTACTTCTCTTTACGAGTTCCACAACCTGTTAAAATATATGACTCAACTTTGAAAACACCCTGTATATATACACCTCTCCCGACCTCACACCTTTAGACTTTTTGTTGTGGGGTTTTTTAAAAACCAAAGTACACGTGACCGCATCTAATTCTGTTGATGAATTGAAACGATCAGTTCTACGAGAAATTAATAACATTACGCCCAATATGTTGGAAAATGTTAGTAATAATATTGTTAAAAGGGTTCATTATTGTAAATTACAAGGAGGGCACCAGTTTGAACATTTGTTAAGAAAATAATCATTGATTAGTTTATAAGAGTTATTTTTTTATTGTTATTTTAAACTAGTTTCTTTTGACAAAAAAAGTTGTATTGTTGTTGAATAATAATTGATTGTTCTAAAACGGCTACTCCAATAAAGAAATATGACATAGCATTTGTT